>CBVK0101377325.1:0-12537 GCA_900067695.1 Picea abies | reverse complement strand
CAGTGGAATTTGTGTGTTTTTACAGTCATAATTTCTCAAGTTCACATCTTCATTATAATTATAGTTGGCAGTTAATTCATACAATATAATAATTATCAAGTGTAAGAGTTGGGAAGAAGAAATCAGTCAAATTTGTGCGTTTTACAGTCAGAATTTCTCAAGCCCACATCTTAATTATAATTATAATATAATAATGATTAAGTTTAAGGGTTTAGTTCAACTGTTGTAAATCATTTTATTTGGGCATTGTCATTGGATACTCTGTTCGGATTTCTTAAACTAGGGTTACCATTAGTCTATAATGTAATCTTAATTCGAAGCAATTTCTCAACAAAGTTTTTCAAAAAATTCAACAAATTTCAAAAAAATTGATTCAAAAGTTCAGTTCAACAATGTGGAAAAACATTGCTTGAATTTTCTCTATAATGATATCTCATAACTAAAAGGATTTCTCCAAAATTAGTTTAATAATGTGAACACCCATCCCTCTGAAATTTCCAAAAAAATTAATGATATAATTACAAATTTTCAGAAGAACATTTATCTAAACAAAATTTCAGACAAACATCATCTTAACTAGACTGAAAGCCTTGCACATGGCACAGCTTTTTAATGTAAAATTTTCTCACACACAAAAAAAAAATCAATCTAACACTAACACCCATCAAGCCATAAAAAAAAAAAATCAATCTAACACTAACACCCATCAAGCCATAAATGTTAACAGACAAATTCGTTATGTCCAGTGATTCTGCACAGAAGATATCGAAAGCCATGAGACAAGTTACAGTACATATTCCTACAGAGCGGGCTAGGCTAAGAGTTAACCATGAGACCTCCAGAGACAAAGCTAAGCATCCTACAAAGCACGCCAATCGATTTAATGGAACCAGGTCAAAATAATTTAAATTCCTCAAACCCCAAAGCCCATCATAACCTAGTCACAGTCCCTTCTCGTTTCGGGCCGCCGGAATTTCTTCTGGTCCAGACGTGTTATTAGTCAAAGGGTCTCCTCGGAAAACGGTCTCTCTGTCCAAAAAGCGCGGCCGGCGGTCAAATTGTAGAACCGCTATGCTCGGACATTCGAGCGAGGGACTGCAAATTGCATCTGACGATGGTGTCAGCAAACAAGCAAGTTTCTTCCCGATTGTTCCCGTTGGGCACGTCGACGATATAGGATTCGATGACTACGGTTCCGGGGCGGCCATTGACAGGGCAATCGTGCAGCGTGGTTATGGAGCGATAGTTTCTGAGGCGGTGATCGCCGTCCACGATCCTAAAGCTTATGATGTGGCGGTGCTCGTCCAGAATTTCGAGGCGCTCGGTGCTGGACGCGGCAGGAAGCCCCGAGATGACCCGGACGTGGCGCGTACTGCCCACGTTACCGTCGCCCTGCATGGAGCAGTGGTGAATGAAACGCTTGTACCTCTGCGGGCAATCGAAACGGCGTACCATGGACCATACCGTGGTCACGGGCGCCCCGACGCGCTGCACCACCATAGAGCGGCATTGGTTGCCCGTTGCCCTCATCGAGTGGTAGCGCCCCACCGCCTCATGGAGATGATGGTTATGCTGCAAGTACTCCTCTCCTTCGCCGATCGCCCCCTCCACCACCATCGCCTTGTGCAGTCGCTGCCTCGACTCCGATTCCCCATCCCCATCCTGGAAGCCGCGGGCAAAGTCCGGGAATATCCACAGCTGGTGTGGCTGACACATGCGTGGAGACCGAGCGCAGTATTACTACAGAAGATCACGGACCGATTCGATCCCGCGACCTCGGGATGTAAAGGGACCAATATTGTTAATTTCCTTCTGCTTCTTTACAACTGCGCCTGCTGCATTTGCTCGTTTCTGAATTCAGGGGATCGCGGTTGCGGGATCGATCCTCCGCCGCCTCTTCCTCCCCGATTTTGTTTGTCTGCGAGGAAATTTTGCGATGGATTTTGGATGGCTATGGGTTGTCCACCAAATCAAAAGGCTGAAGAAACTCTTGTTCTTGTCCTTGATCTTGATCTTGTTCGTATTCTGCATAAATACCTTGTCCTCTTCTTCACAAATACGTGAAGAAGAGCCTGAAGCCTTCGAATGTGAACAAATATGTGACTATTACTTATGGGATTATGATGTGTGTATGTGTAATGGTACATCATCATCCATGCCCATCCCTTATCTCCTTTCATGCTGTTTTTTTTTTTTTTTTTTTTATTTCCCAGTTTTGGCCAAACTGAAGGTAAAAGTTACAAAATAGCGGTGTATAGTCGCCAAAATCCGCCAATCTATTTTGTCCATTTGCTTTAGTGCATCGATAATGACTTGTGTTGCCATGGTTGGTAGTTGACTTCTACCTAAAAAGAGAAAGTGGGAACGAAAGTGAGCGTTCTCCCACGGCTGAAGGGCTTGATCACACGATATCAAAAAATGATTTTCTCTTTACATTTTCATTTTCGCTCGACTCCTTTTTCGGCCGTCCTTTTTCTCGACACCTTTTGACAATGCTGAGAACAAGGGTTTTGATAGAGTCCATTAATTTGTGGACAGTTCTCTTTGTGCCAATTTGTTTTTTATTTTATTTTACTTTTAAAGGTTCAAGGTCATGTTAGAATTTTCCAAAACTTTCAAGGATTGAGATTTATAAGCAAAGTATTATTAGATCTACCTCGAAATTATGATTCCAAATAAATATTTATTAAATTTGAGAAAAAATCTTCTACCATATCTACTCGCTCAAAAACTTGTAGGTACATTTCCCTGAAATTCGGTGAGAAATTATTATATTTGTACCTCAAATATGTCGAGAAATTATTAGATTTGTAGATTTGAGTGATTATTTCTGTATACGTTGAATCCATTTCTGCAGAAATAGATTTTGAACAACAAAAAATAGTGATTCTTGTAAATTTATAATTTATATTGTCGGATTCCGTCGAAAAAAGTCACTTCGTAGAATAACTAGACAATGCCTAATAAATATATAATTCAACAAAGCATAGGAAATTGAAAGAAAGATAAAACCTAAAATGAGTAATATCTATCAATTCCACTTTAATCTTTGAATTGGTGTTTTTAGAAGAGTCTCTAAAGCATGCACGCTAGCCAAAAGAAGGGGGGCATAGGTCATGATGATGATAGCTCATGAAACTTAATCTTTGAACCAATAAATCTTGCATGGTATTGAGAGAAGCCTCCAGTGCCAAAGACTTTGTTTGAAGGATATTCATGGTGGCATGAGAATTTTTCTCCCATCCTCGCAGTTCCAAGAGTTGTTTTCTTGCTTCAAAACTAAACTTGTCTCTCACCTTATTCGCTTCATTGACCTAGGATACAAACATGGTTTTCCACTTTTCCACCACAACCACAGAATAATTTCCATTAGCATGAGTCTTGGTGATGAACTTCCCACATTGCTAGAGACTTTTCCTTAGACTGTGAACATCCCCTTCCACATAACAATAGCAAAAATAATGTGTTGTGGGAGGGACCTAAGCCATAGAACAAAACAACCAAAACACTAGATTGTTAAAACCACCAACACAACTCAGAGCCTACAAAGATAGTAAGAGAGAATGAGAAATGAAAGAGTCTTGATAGATAATCCCCCAAATATCAAAATCCATTAAAGCCCCTAATACATGAATTCACAATGAATAAATCTTAAAATGAACATCAACACTCCTAAGTCGAGAGTTAGATAGGACCTGTACTACTCACCAAAGTTCCCATTATATGAAGGGTTATGAAGACAATGAATAAATCCTAAAATGAACATCAACACTCCTAAGTCAAGAGTTAGATAGGACCTGTACTACTCACCAAAGTTCCCATTAATAATACACTTTATCTATTAATGCCCCCCTCCCTCCCCATTATATGCCCCCCGCCCCCTCCCCATTATATGAAGGGTTATGAAGAGAAGAGGGGACACACGCATGAGCATTGTGATTGGAGATTTAATAACCCTCCCTTTCAAAAAACTTTTGTATGCAATGAGCGAAGGGAGAAGGATCCTTCCCCCTTTATCAAAATTCTATATCTTTTAAGCATAATCATGAAAATACATCAGAGTAAGGGTTTTGTGTGCCTCTTTAGCCCATCGCTCCCCTTAAAGCAGTGTTATCCTTTTGCAAGAGTGGAAACATTTTCCATTGTGTCAACCTTAGAGTTTAGAGAGTCCTTCACATGGTAGGAGGAGATCTTTTAAAACATTTAAGTTAGCATTATAACACATTAAACAATATGAGAAACATTGGACAATGAGAATTTTCTATACTATTTGAAAGGCTTGATAATAAACATGGAATCCTCAATAATATTGACTTCATTAATAGCTTGCGAGTTCAACCACTAAAGTTATTGATACATTATAGAGAATTTTGTTTGATCCTAACCCTTAACGAAAAAAAAAACATATAGCCTTGATAATAAACAAGGTATCCTCAATAATAGCTTGTGAGTTCAACCACTAAAGTTCTTGATACATTACAAAGAATTTTGTCTGATCCTAACCCTAAATGAAAATCAAAACAACATCAACATCATTCTATCCTAAAGACAAAAACTGATCCCCACATCTGCCACTCTTTTATTAAACAATAGCTGTTAAACATTTGTCATGTTATGTAATTTGTAGGAATATCCCATGGTATGTCAGCTAGGACTTAGACTGTGGTGATGGCTTAGTCAATACATATACTAGGTAGATGCCAGTGTTTCAACTATTGTTAAACTATTGTTAATTGACTTTTACAATCATTAAAAAAACATATAATATCATATACATTATATTAACTTCATTAATAACTTGCAAGTTCAACCACTAAAATTTTTGATATAGTAAAAAAAATTGTATATAACCCTAATCCTAAATGAAAACAAAAACAACATCATTATATCCTAAACATGAAGAATAATGCCCACATCTACCACCTTTTGATTAAACATTAGTTGTTACACATTTATTATCTTACATAATTTATAGGAATATCCCCTCATAGTTAGCTAAGACTTAAATCTTGGTAATGGCTTAGTCAATTCATATACAAGGTAAATGCAAGTATTTCAACTATTCTCAAATGACTTTTACCACCACTCAGAAAAACATAATGTATCATATACATTATGTATTAAAGTGGCAGTAGTATATGCTAGAACACTGATGTATTAAAGTGGCAGTAGTATATGCTAGAACACTGCTGTATTAAAGTGGCACACATGAAAAGAAAATGATAATTAATAACCTTTATGTTTCTAAAACGACGGGCATGCTTCAATTTTTCAAAAGTTCAATGAAAGCAACATAACTTAACTTCAGAATATTTATTAGTCTATTAAATTGAAAGTACATAGACAATGAATGGCCTCTTGTGTATTAGAATAAGTGCGCAATCAAATTATTGTTAGAATAAGTGCACAATCAAATTTTGTGTATCCCATTTTTTAATATTTGGGGATTCTTGGTATATATCGAGCTCTTACATATATACAATGAATGTTACAGGTAAGCAATTTTTTTAGCATTATAATATGGAATTTGTGAATTTAATTTGTTCCCATGACTCTATACATAAGATTTGCAATATATTCCCTCTTTATGGGATGCTTATTTTTATTATCTAGTGGTTTGCTTATGCGTAAGGCGATGACAAAGAAGTAATAATTTAACATCACCAAATATACTTACTAGGGAAAGCATGTATGGTGGGATAACAGTTTCCACATTGTTTTCAATGGTTTTGTTTATACATATTATTAAGTTATCATGTCACCACGATCCTATCATTTGATAATTGTCAACACACATAGATTTACACTTATCTAAAGCTTGCTCCATCATTGGGTATTCCCAACAACTACTCATTATAAAATGTCAAAATGACCTTTATTACCAATGACGTTCTTGTGATTTTATATGAAAGATAACAAATATAGAAAATAGTGGAGTGAAGTTTGGTTTTAGGGTTTGGATATTGTGCGGAGGTTTGGATATGGAGGTTTTAGGACTTACCATTAAGCTAGGTAAGGTGTAACTTACTGAAAGCCAAAAAAAAATGATCAAAGTTGTTTGACAAGGGGAGAGGTACGTTATGTGACTCATTTGTTGTGGGTTAAGTATAATTAGTGACTTTCCCAATAAAGGAGGGTGAGGTACATTAAGTAACTTACCCATTATGGGTGAGATATGATTATTGACTTTTACGATAAAGGAAGGTGAGGTATGTTAAGTGACTCGCCCATTATGGGTGAGGAATGGAGTTTATTTATTGTTTATGGAGAGAGGAGTAACTACACTGTAAGATTCATGGAATTGAGTTTACTTATCTTTTTGGCCTTGACTTTCTTAGATATATGTTTTGTGCTTTTACACGCTAACTCATTTTTTAATGAACTTTATTCTTACTTCCTTGGTTACTCGTATAATTTTGGTAACTAGAGTAAAGAGAAGACACAATTTGTTCTCATTAGAGGAGTTCATGTAATACTTTGATGGATTTGGTGGATAAGGGAGTCAACCTTAAGTAACGTCGAAAGAGATATTTATATTAAAATTTAAGATTCTTTCAAACTTATGTTTGAAATGTATACTAAAGAAATAATTGATTTGAAATGGATCGTTGTAGCATAATAGTTAGAGTGAGGCTCCACACCACCACACAAATGACTTGACCACCATCGAAAGAGAGGATAGAGGCACTGGATTTGTCACTTGGTTGTTGGGGACAATTGAGAAAGTGAGGGATATATGAGAGAAGGAGGTAAATGAGCGGGCTTTAGATTACTTATTAAATATGAGTTAATGTTTTCACCTAGGGTTGATTGATTTTACAAGGTACTTCTCTTAGGCTTCAAGGGTTTCCACATGAAGAAAGATAAGATATAAACTAGAAATCACATATGGTTTCTCCTCCTAATTATATATGTGTTCTAGCTACTGAAATAGGAAGAAACAAACCTTAAGTAAAGAGATAGAAAGAATGGATGCTTCTTGAGATTAAGAATACTTAAATCACATGTAGAAGAGATAAGCTTACTATGATGCTCCAAGATGCTAAGATCCTATTGTAAAACACTTGAAAAACTACCTACCAAAAAAATGAATATGTATTATACAATACAACATCTAGTAAACAAATAAAATGAAGGAGAATAACCAATGCGATAGGTGAAGTATGCCCTTAGCTATGAGGTTCTCTCTCTATAGTTGTATGTTGGTAGTCCCCAACGTAAGTGATCCAGGTGGATATCGGTGGCCACCCTCCAATTCCATTAGATCAAAGCATAGTTTTCCATTTTGGCAGTTTTCTACACTTTTTCAGGTCTTGAACTTCTGTGGCCATTTTGGGGCCTTAAATAATGTTTTTTGGGCACAACAACACCCAGATGATAACCAAAGGCATGGTTTGGGTCGACCATAATGTGTACTTCTCAGCTATACCTTTCCAACAGGCTATCGAGTGCGCCAAACGAAGATCGTATGCAAAATTTATGACCCCAAGAAGTGGCATACCAACTAACCCCATCGGGGCCCATAATCCTTTTGGCGTTTCATCTCCTAAGGTTAGGCTTTTGGATATTTAGGGTTTCCTCATTGCTTCTTTATGATAAAATTGTATTTTGACCTCATTGTAATGCACTCCAGTGAATACATGTAGCCATCACATCTCTTCTTAGAGATATGCTACCACCATTCGAGCGAGTTTCTTTCATTTTGCATTTTTACAGTTCAATGCATTTCATATATTAATAGAAGTCAAGTTTCATTGTGTATTTGTGTGTTTTTTTTTATAACTATGTATTTCATTTTGTTCCATTTATAAATTCGTATCAATGGGATTAGAGCAGTCTTCTCTTTATCCATTTCTCTATGTATGTCCCCAATGAGGTTAGGGTATAAGGCATTGGGACTCAAACTATTTGAGCCTTTGCAGGACCATCCTCGCTGACCCTGACGACCTCTCATGGTGGAAGAAAAGAGAGACGATGGGGCATGGAATCCTAGTAAATTGTTTCTTGAGGAATCCCTCACGTGACAAAGGAATTAGATGATGGATAATTTTTCCCAGATCCTTCAACGTTTTCCAACAACCGATGCATATTCATCAAGCGACCACTTTGGAGGCACTGCCCCCTTCAAGGTACAAGTTATTTTTTATATCCTTATATTTGAAGTTCAAATAGATGTAGATTACCTAGATAAATGGTTGAATCTCCTCGAAGGGTATTTTTTTGTCCATAATTTTTCCGATAGAGAAAAGATCACCTTTGTACTCCTTAAGGTTGTCCCCCATGTCAAGGATTAGTGGGATACTTACTGTGAGAAAAAGGCCATGGAGGAATCCACACTGTTTGTAGTTGTACCCACTTGGGGTTATTTCAGGGATGCTATAAAGGAACAATATTACCATGTTGGAAGTGACAATGACCAATATACAAAATGGACTATGTTGCGACAAGAAAGGGACCAAACAGTGCCATAGTTCACAAATGTCTTCCATACCTTACACACCAATATGGGTATCAAAGACTCTTAATGACACATGGTACTCAAGTATCATGACAGTATGCATCGATACATCTCGACATAAATGGAATCTATGGACATCTCATCACTGGGCATGGATTATCGATATGCCATGTTTCCTTCAACATAAATACCATGCGTATCTAACAGAACCACAACATGACCGACCATCTCACTCAAGGTAGATCTAAAGTCATCTTGTTCGATCCTAACAAGTGCTAGGAGGAAATAGGAGTGATGATGCATATCATCCCAAGGCCTATCAGGACCATACATGGCCTTTAACATGGCTTCATCCGAGGGTAAAGTATCGTCAATGAAATCATGCAAACAATAATATTGGATGGCCCATATGGGCTCTAGAACAAGATCCACCTCATTCGTCCATGAGGATAAATGATCCAGGTCAACAATAGCATCAAGAATAGACTGATACGCAACTTTTGCCAATGACAGTGGAATTTCCATCCCAATGTGAGACTGACCTTTGTATGACATAGCTGGGGAAGGTAGGGTCCAAGGGTCATTGAAATACGAAGTACGGAAAGGAATGAACCTCATCGACGATGAAGACTCACTAGAAATGGCATAAATATGGTGAATTAGTGCCACAAAATCAAAGCTACCCATGAGAGAGGAATACATTTTGACACCAAAATCCTCAATTTCCTGCTGAGAATTGTCGATCATAGTGACCGAAGGTCCAACTTATGCATTATGATCAGCATGCAAAATGGACAATTGATCAATCGTCACTATTTTCCCTTCTTGAGGAAAATAGAAAGTGCAAAAAACAGATGACACAAATGTTGTCATGGAATAAATCCAATTACGCCCTAGTAGTAAATTATAGCCGAGGGGCGCATCAACCACCTCAACATCAACATCCACTTTCTTTCCACCTAATTGGAATGAAAAAGTGGGAAGAAGTTTGTGGGGTCGAAATGAACACCCATCAAATGTTGTCAACATAGTCATAGATTGGGACAGAGTCGGAGAGCCAATGGATTTCTAACAGTTTAGGGACATCACACAAGTCACAACACCTTCATCAATTGTAGTGTGTTTGATGGTAATTTTTGTGTACTCCACATGGATTTGGAAGGTCACGTGGTAAGGTAAGAAAGGCCTAACATCCATGACATCAAACTTAATAACCTTCGAGCCACATGGGTCTAGAGCTTCTAATGTAGATAACAAGGCATTCCTCTGTGAAGGACCTGTCTAGAGCACCTCCAAATCTGACATCGCACAAGGGGTTTGACCCAGATCTTCAACAATCAAATAGTTCTGGGAAACTCTGGCATTAGGATTATGGGTAGAGTGCTTTAGTACTCCTTTCAAAATATGAGGCGGAGGTTCCAGCTTTTCAATATGCAAGGGTGTTTCCGAAGGAGGAGGAGACTCTGGACCTACAAAAGTCTGTGAAGAACTGTAATCATGCGATCGAGTGGCTACATCAATCTGAGACTTGACCATATTGACACATAGATGGCCACCTTCATGTCTACATCAATCTGAGACTTGACCATATTGACACATAGATGGCCACCTTCATGTGTCAAGGGGTTTTGACTCTCGCTCGACACATTTATGATGTTGGAGGTCCCTGAGGCCATGTGATTATTATGCAGAAACGAATTTGTCATCACAATGGGCAGTTGCGATAAGAGCCTTGAGGCTTCCTCGATTTTGGGTCATAGGTGGGTAAGGTGATCATATTTACAAAGTTTACAAGGAAACTTCATCTTCCATTTTTCTTTCTTAACCTCACCAACATTATTATTCGATCTATCATTGTTAGTTTTATCCTTGGATTTATTATTATTTTTCCCACCCTTACGATTATTACCTCATCCTTTCCTTCTATTCCCTCCTGGTTGATGGTTACCATTTGGGTTGGCCGTTGACTGTACAAAATGCACATTCGTCGACTGAGTGGGAGTGGAGGATGAAGTCGAATCTTGTCCTGCTACATGATGGCTTAGAGACAAGTCTTTCCACTGGTTTGTCACCAAATCTGTAGACTTAGCATTTGCAGAGCCTATGATGTCATCGGCATGAGGCCCAAGATTTTTTATAGGGTCATAATTCGACCGCGGCGCATCAGGAATAATTTCATACAACATCCCATATTGAGAATATATGAGGTCCAATTGTTGGGCTTTAAAAATAGCGTTTTTCTCATATGTTACTCTAGATATAGAAACATCCTTCGAAATATAAGGCAATAAGTACTTCAGGAACCACTCCAACAGAAACTCTAGAGTAATGTAGGTTTTGATCAACCTCTTTCGTCTACGCCACTCTTGGATATGGTCCGATATGTGTGTGGATTTATCTTGGTGGAGGGATGACAAAATTTTTATGCTAGCATCGTAACGAACCAGAAACCAGAAGTGGTTGGGAAAGACCAAAACCATCTGATTAAAGTTTTTCGTACGTTCTCCCCAATAGATCAATGTACCATTTCACGATGACCCCCATGAGAGTGCATTGAAATAGCCTCAAACAAATAGAATCTTCATTCATGGAGTTAGATGAGCACCAAAGATGAAAAGTAGTGACATGATCACCTGAATCCTTGCCAATCTTGCCTTTGAATTTTGGAATGTCCAAAGGAAGCTTGGTGGGGACGGGGGGACATAACAGATCATGACACACAGGGTCATTCATTAATTTTGACAAATCTGGCAGATTAAGCATGTCCAAAAAAGGGAGTCGGAGTTGCGGTGTCTGATCCCATGCTCCCGAGAAATATTAGGGCTTAGGGATTGCAGGCCATACATGGTTTTGGTATATTCCATGGCCTTGTCTGGTAGGATAATATCCTCCTCCAAACTAATTCATAAAAGGTTGTATGGGCACCATAGCTGTAGAAGCGACATAATGAGGGTTATATACGTTTCCCCCAACCGAAGGGGCTCTAGACTGGGGGTTTCCCATAGTGTTAAATTTACTCCCTCTGGATGGAAATCCAAAGAACAGAGGGGGTTTCTCCATAATAAATGTGTTTGTTGGAATCAATATAGAGGAAGAGGGGATAAAGGATGAAATATGGCAAGTGACTTGCCTGCCCGATTGAGCACTCCATCTGGGAGCATTGAGACTAGGATTAGTCCCAAAAGAAAAAGGAGTCCAACCTCCACCAAACTAGAGAGGAGCATACATAGGAGCCATGCCCCCAGGTCCAAAACTAGGATTCACATTAGTCGTTGGAATGGAGGATGAGATTTGCGATGTCATGTTGGGCATGCTAAAAGAAAAGGGGTTAGAGACTAAAGGTATTGATTGTGAATTGTAACCTGGCCTACCAAAAATATATTCGAAAGGGTTCATTCCTATGGGTCGAATAGAACCCACAGGTTGGGTAGCATTAGAGGCAGGGATATCCGGCACCCCAACTATCGAGGTTGAAGGAGTTGAAGGGATCCCACTAATCACATAAAATATAGGAGTCAAGGGACTCCCTTTGACGTTCAAGTTTGATTCAGTACTCATAGTTGGATGATCACAAGTCTGGGAGGTGGAGATATATGCACCATGTTCATTAACTTTATGCCTTTTAGAAGGCAACTTTGGTAAAACTCAAGATGTGGTAGTAACTTCAACAAATGATGAGACCTGTGAGGAGGCTGGTCTTGCTCCATGATGACTCAAGACTCGATATATAATACCAAATCCTAGGGCCAAGTAATACTCAGAGAGCACACCAAAATAAATAAAAAAGGCCAATACAGACAAACAAGATATAGTGGCTGAAAAGGGGACTTCCTCACTAGAGTAGGTATGTCTCTCCAAAGAGGGGTCTGAAACTCCCTTCAAAATATTGGAGGTATTAGAATCAGTTATAAGGGACCTCATGGGATTAACAATGCAGTCGGTCAGATCCCCTCGAAGAGGTGATCCTCCATAAATGTTGTGTGTTGTTTGACCCTTATCTGACTCAGGGTACCTACAGAATAACCCCTAAAAGTAACCTATGTGGCTACCTATGTCAAGCAACTAGAGTCACCACAATA
>CBVK0101377300.1:0-12545 GCA_900067695.1 Picea abies | reverse complement strand
TTCACCCCCTCTTGGATGATTCTTTGATAATTCCTTTGTAAACTCAGCTGATGGCATTTTTGCGGATGTTGAAGTCCATTAATGACCAATTTTAAGTCCCCTATTACAATGAGGTCCATACAATGCTCCTGTTTTTATAATTTTTAGTCTCATATAAATTGCCAAGGCCTCTGCTTGGTTATTGGAAGAAAGTCTCAAACCCCACACAAAGGAAAGAACCTTTGATTCATCATAGTCATAAAGCACTCACCCTGCCTGTTGCCCCTTCTTTAATAATATTAAAATACAATAAACATCATCATTACATCATTATAATAATTTAAAATAACTTACATATGTGTGTGTGTGTGTGTGTGTGTGTGTGTGTGTCTGTGTGCACGGTACAAATATTTCTTACCAACCCTAATGTAAAGTGTATATTCATTTGTTTTTCTACTGATTAGATGACCATTTTATTTCTTCATGGACTATAGTGGGCTCAATATGTGTGTGTGTGTGTGTGTGTGTGTGTGGTACAAATATTTCTTACCAACCCTAATGTAAAGTGCATGGGCTTCCCTCCTCTTGGCCTCTAGGATGAATCTTTATGAATTTCAACTTCTTGGGGACTCAAAAATCGTGATCGACTAGTTAAATTCCAAAGGCAAGCTAGAGGTTTCCTCCCTTCTTGGCTGGATGGACAGAACTTGAGAGCTTCAACAAAAGTTTAGGCAACTCACTCTAATTCACACTCTGAGAGAAAACAATAAGAAAAAAGATGCCCTCTCAAAGATTGCTCTTCAAAAACAAGTCAGACTTCTTTCCTATAATCACTGGCTCGAAAACAATGAGGGCACAACCGTCCATATAAATTTATTTTAAAGCCTCCACAGTATTTTTTTCCTCCCGAGCTCACTCAGTTTACTTTGAATCTATGTTTTTTTGCACTCGTCTTTGCAATTTGCATGACAAAGATTTGTCAACATTTCAGTTCTTGATACAATTTATGTACTTCTTTTGGCTAAGATCATTGACCTCTATTCAAAAACTAAATCATAGCTATTCATAAGTGTTTATCATCGAAGAAAGAACTATTTTGTAAATTATATTATCAATATAATCGATGATATTTTCTACTTGGAAAAAAAAATATCCATTTATTTTTCTACTGATTAGATGACCATTTTATTTCCTCATCGACTACAGTGGGCTCAATATATTCCTATGCAATTTAAATATTCACGTACCCACTCCTCACATATTCGTAATAATTTATATAAAGGACAAGAATTATCTAAAGAGTACATATTTATTAATTTTGAGAATATGATCATATTCATTGCAAATATATATGTGTGGTAGTTAGAGTCACGATTCTTTGGATGCGATAAACGGTAAAACTCAACATTTTTCTTTGCAATAATATACGTTAGAAATGAAATGGGGAATCGACTCAAGAATGATGTGAGGTTTCAGATATGATGAAATAAATTATAAAATTAGTTGTGTGGTTTAGATATGATGAAATAAATTATAAAATTAGTTGTGCGGTTTAAATTATCATTTGATAATGTGAGTATTTTACATAAGATTTGATTTAATATAATAAGATTTTTTTAGTTTTTATTTGAGTTGGAATTTATTTTTTTTATTTTTTATTTTATTATCAAAATTTATTTGTATTTAATGAGATTGAGTTTCTAGATTAAGTTAATATATGTTTTTTTTAATATTTTTCTTTAATTCAACTTATCATTTTCATATGGGGTGGGAGTAGAGAGGATATTGAGTCGGGAAAATATTGAGTAAAACATAAGCATATTATGTTTTACTCAATATTACTTGTCACTCCCATACCCCATCCCCTAATATATGGGGTGGGGGAATATTGAGGAAAAAAAGGGGTGGGGGTTGGAGAGAATATTGAGTAAAACATAATATGTTTTACTCAATATTCCACAGCCCACCCATTAATATTTTCCTTCTAAGAATCAAACCTGTATCAATAATAAAAAATTCTCACAAATTAACCACTAAAAAACAGCTCAACTAACAACATGCATAACTTATATATATATTCAAAATGTATTAAAAAGAGAAAACAAGTATACAACTCACTCATATATATATATATATGAGAGTTAAAAGCATATTAAAAAGGGAAAGGAAAAACAAGTATACAATTCATTATGTTATAAATTTAATATAATATAATTAATATTTTTTATAAGCACATTGTGCTCCTACTCTTTATATATCAATTTATTTACAATCCTCAACACAAATCACTTGGGCTAAATCCAATTAACTCACTATCATTTCTATTACTTTCAATATAACTAATCTAAATTTATCTTAGTTATAGATCTATCATGCATTGAGAGGGATTAAAAATTTTGAGGTGGAAGTGGTTCCTCAAGTTTTTGCACTTTAAAAAAGGTTTACACCTCAAGAGATTTGATCCCTCTTAAGGCATGATAAATCTAAAGTTAAAATGGATTTACGCTAGTCTACTTTCACTTGCTTAAATAGTGATGTAATTAAGGGTAAGGAAAGAGAAATATTTGAGAGGGAAAGGATGGAATACCTAAGAGGAATTTGATCTTCATAATTTTTCTATACATTTCAAAATTGAAGAATTCAATCTTCATCCTCAACTAAGAGAGTGGTTTCTTACTGGTCATGAGACTCGTCCAACAACTACTTCTTTATAAGTGGTTTATTCTTCACCAACAATTATTATTTCTAAAGGATTACTCAACATAGGTGATCATAAGGGATTTCTATGTGTGATTTGTCACCATGAGATTCCAATTGGATTTCCAACAAAGTAACTTCCTTGTATGCATTTCTTTCATTGCCAATGTGACAATGGTTTTATGTTCAACTTATATGTCCACTATGCAAACACAAGTTTCAATGGCTCTACCCAAGCGATAGCAGGTTTAGCATGAGATTTAATCAAAAAGATAATATCCCAAAATTCATTTATACTGAGTAGCAAACCACAAAAATGTTTTAACCACTAAGAAATGTGTTTATTTTGGATTACTTTTACATAGATACATACCTATATATTGTCTTTTTACATAAAGTTGATATTGAAATATTTTTTTGTTATTAATATTTTTTAAAGTGTTATGTATCATATTCATATATTCATATTGAGTAAAAAAAAAATGTACATCTACTTTATATTTATATCTACTTTATATTTATATTTGGATATAAAAAACACCTCTTCATGTAATTATATTTGTCATTATTTCTATTACTTTCCATATTTCATAAATATTAATATAATGTATATTAAATACATCATTCAACATCATAAATAACTATATTTATCATATATTTGAAAAATACAAAAATTAATTTATAAAATAAAATAAAATGTAAAATCATACATAAACTACAAAGAGTATCAAATCATATATCCATAAACTACAAAGGATATCAAATCCTTATAATAAACAACCACCTCACATCACTCGACTTCACCTCCCTTTCACAATGATGCTTATGCCAATAAAATAAATTAATTACTTTTAAAAAACAACATTTATATTATTTAAAAGAATTTCAACTTTAAAGGTTGTGTTTTTAAATGTAAGGATGTTTTTTTAGGTATAAAGGCTTCGATGTAAAGATAGTTTGTTAAATCACGGTATTTGGATTTATGAACATCATAACACTAACAATAGAGTTGTGGTGAGATTATTGAATCCACTTAATTATAAATATGTTTTGTTTTAACATAAAATATTTAAAATATATTAGGTAATTTATTGAGTTGAATATAGTTTAAATTTAAAAGGAAATTTTTATTTGTATTGAATTTATTTTATTCTCAATTGATTATGTAAGATTATTTTCAAATGGGACAACTAACTACATTATAACTTGTTTATGTCTAATTATAATATTTAAGTTATAAAAAGATATTTTGAATTTAATTTTTTTTTATAAATATAAATATAAATACAAATAATTATATTGTTGTATAGAAAAATTACATTTATATAAATGTATTTAAGTCATTGTTTAATATAAACATAGATGTTGGGCCTAATACTTGATGGTGACTTGGAGGTTGGACAATTTTTTTAGCTTCAATAGAGCTCCTAGAGATGTGTCAAGCTAGCTGCAAACTACAATCCAGGATTTAGTGGTCGCAGCTATCAGAGTTGTAATGGCTCCCTCTGAAGGAGGGGATCCGCCCTCAAGATCCTCGTCTTCGGACCTGCAGGCCTTTCAGGCCTTAATCTCGTCCTACGCCAAAACCCAAGCCAAGTCCCTCAAGATTTGTGAAAAAAGTAGCTGAAATTCCTAAGGTGGTCGTTTTTGCTCCCTCAATGTGGCCCCTTGCTCTTAGACTGGCGGACAGAGGATTGATCGGGCGATTTACAGGACTCTATCCCTCCCCAAAATCCATGCACCTCTGGCTGGAAACGAATTGGTGCAAACTGATCCAAGGGCAAATGTCAGCGGAATTCTGTGGTAAGGGATTCTTTGCTTTCTTGTTTGAAAAAAAAGAAGATAGGGATATGATATTCCGAAGCGGACCTTACTTCATGGGTGGAAGAGGAATGTACCTAAATAAATGGACTCATGATTTCAACCCAGAAAATGGCATACCCTCAGCAGTCCCTATATGGGTAATATTGCCTTTCCTTCCCCTCCATTGCTAGAATGACGAAACCATAAGAAATATAGGAAACACTCTAGGAAAATATATCAATTGTGCTAAACCATGAGAGGGTTTAGAGGCATGCGCCAGGCTCTACGTGGAGGTAGATCTGAAAATAGGACTCCCAGAAGAAATACAACTGAACCTAGATAGCTGGTCTTACATCCAACAAGTGGACTATGAACAAATCTCCTTCAAGTGTAAATCTTGTCACGAATATGGTCACTTTTACAAATACTTCCCCTAGGCCAAAGAATCAAAAGATCAATATCCAAAGAAATATTAGTGGAAACAACCAAAGAGGAAAAAATAAAATGGGAAAAACTAGTTCATCCCAGTTCAAAGTCAAATGGAAAAACCCCCAGATCCAAAAGAAACACGACCAAGATATCCACAAAAAGGAGAATCAAGTCACAACCCATATGTTGGTATTAACTTAGAAGGAAACACAAAGGAAATTAGGGAATCCTAAGAAGAAAATGATAGAAAGAGACAAGAAGAAATAGGGGAAGAGATCAATAAAGGAAAAGAAAAAGAAAAAGAAATCTTGGATTTGAGTGGAGATTCAATAGCAAAATCAATCCCTAGCCAAATCCTAGAGATTCCAGAAATGTCAGAAGAGGAAAGGCATGACACTTCCGATAGTGACTCTGACCTAGAAGTAACTCAACCATCCACCACAAGGAAACCTGGAATAAAATCCCAAAGGAACAAGAGAGAATCAGCTATAGACAGAGAAAAAGAACTGGGCATTCAAAAAAAAATAGAGAAGACACTAAAGAAAGATGCAAAACCTGGGAAAAAAAAGGAAGCCCATCATAAGGGAACAACTTCACAGCTCTCAAAAGGGGGGGCACCAAAATCCACTGATAAATGATTAAAGTTGTCTCTTGGAATTGCAGAGGATTAGGAAGCAGGGTCAAAAAAGAAGAAGTTAGAAAATTGTTACAAATAGAAAAGCCCTCAGTCCTCATGCTCCAGAAGACGAAAATGAGGGATCTGGAGACCCTCAAAGATTTTCAAAAAAAATGGAAAAAAGGCGAAGGAAAATCATTCAGCTCTAGAGGGGCCTCGGGAGGAATAGGAACTTTCTAGAATGCAGAGGAATTTGACCTAAGATATCAGGTGCAGGTGCAGTTCTGGATGATGGTCAACCTCCTCAAGAAAGAATCATGTATGTTATACTCCATAATAAATGTTTATGTGCCTAATAACTATATAGAAAAAAATGAATGCTAGAAATCCCTTCTGGACCTGGCCATTGACAATCCCCCTCGAAACCTTATCATTGTCGGAGAATTTAATACAACCACAGGGTGAAAAGAAAAACAAGGAGGATCTATGGAAAAAGATCAATTCTGAGAAATACTGGACGATCTTATATCGGATCTGGATCTGGGAATGTTCACTTGGAATAATATAAGGGTTGGCCTAGGGAACATAGTGACAATATTGGACCGCTTCCTTATCAACAACTCCTTTTTGGCTCTTCTAGACAAATCTTGCTCCTCAAACCTCCCCTCGGAAGGGTTGGATCGACCAATCAGAGTGATCTTTGAAGTTTACAAAAATTGGGGGCCCATCCCCTTCAGATTCAACCCTATCTGGTTGGATTTCCCGAAGCTCATCCAGTCCATTTCATAAACATGGAATCAGTGGATCACTAGTTCACCCAATTACATATGGGAGAAGAAACTAAAACTAATAAAAGATTACCTAAATATCTGGGCAAAAAACTCAATGCAAAGCAATGCTAGGGACAAAATGTTACAACTCAAAAACTTGCAGGAGGAAATGGAAACAACCGAAATCTAGCAAAGCCACATCATAAGAGAACAAAAAATCCACAAGGATTATATGCAAGCGCTATAAGAAGAGGAAATCACCTAGTGCTTAAAGTCCAGAAGCCTATGGTTGAAAGCAGGGGACCAGAACACTTCCTTCTTCCACAGACAGGTAAAATCTAGAAATTTGGAAAACCAAATCTCCGAAATCAAAACCCCGGAATGGGAAATCCTAAAAGACTTCAACCAAATCAAACAACAAGCATCAATGCATTTCCAAAACATGTATACCAATTCTGGTAGAGATGAAGAACAAATAGTAGATGCTTTTCTCAGACACATCCCCAGGAAGGTTACAGAGGAGGACAATAAGCATCTTTATATACCAATCGAAGAAGCGGAAATTTTAAAAGATCTAAATCAATTCCATGAAGACAAAGCCTCGGGTCCAGATGGCTTCACTCTTCAATTTTACAAAAAGAGTTGGCACATAATAAAAAAGGTTTTCCTAAGGATGATAATATTCTCACATAAGTCAAAAAAGTTGGGAGGAGCAACCAATTCCTCCTTCTTAGCTCTCATCCCAAAAGAATTCGAAGCCTCTTCCCTGGACTAATTCAGACCCATCTCTCTTTGCAATATCTCTTACAAAATTATCTCCAAAATAATCGCCAACAGGTTAAATTCTCTTCTCAGATCACTAATCCTTCCAAGTCAAGGAGGATTTGTGGTAGGCCGTCAAATTTGGGACAAATTCATCCTGGTTCAAGAGGAAATTCATGCCAACATCTCTTGAGGGGAATCAGATATGGAAATAAAACTCGATATGGAAAATGATTTTAATTGAGAAGAGCACAACTTCCTTTTTAAAGTCATGAAAAAATTTGGTTTTAGTCAAAACTTCATTTTCTGGAAGGAATCCTATATTTACTCCCCTCCTAAATGGAAGACCTATTCCCTTCTTCAAAGCCTCCAGAGGATTAAGACAGGGCTGCCCTCTCTCCCCCCTCCTTTTTGTGATCATGGTTGAATCCCTAAATTGCAATCTCGAATGGGAAAGAATAAACGACACAATCCCAGGTATCAAAATTTCCCAAGGGGTCAAAATAATAAATCACTCCCAGTTTGCACATGACAATCCTTTTGAGCAGGGCCTCAAAAATTATGGCTAGAAGACTTTTGCAAGTTCTGGACACTTTTCTTCTAGTTTCAGGAGGGCTTCCGAATAAGGAAAAGTGTCAAATATATGTTTGGAATGTAGATGCAGCCATCAGAGAAGGAATTGCTAAAATAATGGGATTAGGAATCACTCAGGATTGGAAATCCTTCAAATATTTGGGTCTCCCTCCATGTCTCAAAGTGATCCCTGACAAGTTTTGGTAGTTGTCTCTCCAAAAGGTTAAAGAAAAGATAGATTCTTGGGGATTAAGATGGCTCAACCCAACAGGAAGGGTGGTCCTGATCAAATCAGTCCTCTTGGCTGTTCCCATTTTTCAATTTTCTACCCTTGTAGCTCCAAAGGGAATCCTAAAAGATTTGGCATATCTTATCCGCAAATTCTTGTGGCAAGGAGGAAAATCTAATCACAAAAAATTCCACATGGTGAACTGGGATATGGTCACCTTGCCCAAAAAATGTGGAGGACTTGGAATCAGAGATCCCGAAGTCAACAATATAACAATGGGAGCTAAAATTCTTTGGAGGATAGTCACAGGAGAAAATAATTGGTGGAAAATGGCTCTAATAAAAAAGTACAGGATGGGTAAAAGAAAAAGAAGCATGGACAAAACACAAGTTCCTCAAGCATGATCACAAATCTGGAAATTAATAAGGGCTTCTACTCCATTCTTCAAAGATCATCTCTCCTAGATCTTGGGAAATGGAAAAATGATCAGAATCTGGAAAGACCCAATTCTAGGAGTGGACCTCAAATCCTGTGAAGCAGAAACCTGTGATCTAAAAAGATGGATGCTTGATGAACACAAACAAACCCTCTATGTTATTTTAGTCCAGAACAAGAATGGAAGCTGGAAGGATTGGCATCTGGGGATAGTTCCTGAGCACTTGATCAACCAGGCACAGTGTCTGAACTATCTCTTGAAATGGGCAGCTCCCATCCTTAAATCCACTCCAGATAGTCGGGGGTGGGGAATAAATGTCTACTCAATAAAAGAAGGATACAACATGCTCCTCTCCTCTACAAGAGAGTATCAGAACTCAGCAAAATAGAAAATGGTTTGGAGTCAAGACTCCCTCCCCAAAGTTAACTTCTTCACTTGGTCTCTAGCTCATGGGAAAATACTCACAGAAGAGAATCTTATGAAAAGAGGCTTCCACAACCCTTTCAACTACCCTATGTGTCAAATAAATCAAGATAATATTCAACATCTCTTATGGAATTTCCCCTTCTCATAAACAGTTTGGAAAGTGGCCTTTAGAGACCTTTCCAGAAAAATAATATGGCCTTCGACTCCCACTCCCAACCTGGGGAATTGGGATAAGTACTATCAGGGATCCTTCAAGGAAAAACCAACCTGGGGAATTGGGATAAGTACTATCAGGGATCCTTCAAGGAAAAACCAGTCTTGAAGCATATTTGGAGGGGTGTCCCCAAGTTCATCTACTGGCAAATATGGCTGGCTCGAAACAATCAAATTTTGCAGGGGACCATATCTCTCCCCAAAATTGTAGCTTCTAAGGCCAAATTGTTTCCCTCAGAAGTTATGAACTCAAAACCTCCAAATGTAGAAGACCCAACCAATTGGAATGACCTGTAAAAAGATTGAATGACAATTTTTAATCTTAAGCCAATTAACAATCCAACCTCAGTGCATAAATCATGTTGGCAGCTTCACAATATTCAAAACATATAAATCTATATCCAAAGCAACAAATTCATACTCTTTGTTTTGATGGCGCTTCAAAGGGAAACCTAGGGGAGGCAAGTGTGGGGGAGGGGGGGTTCTCTTCGAACCTAGAGGAAAAAGATCCTTAAACTATCATTGGAATCTTGGGACAGATACTAACAATAAATCCAAGGCCTACGCACTGCTAAAAGGAATTCAACTCGCCCAGTCCTAGAAAATCCAAGAGATGAAGGCCCTTGGAGACTCCAAAAATATAATAAGAATGATGGTACATGGGTCCAACCCATGAGATTTAAGCCTAAAACAAATAATGGATATAATAAGATTGGAATATAGAGCCATCATGATAACCTTCTACCACATAATGAGAGAAAACAACAAAGAAGTAGATAAAATGATGAATGCATCCACTGGGAAAACACTTGGTTCCTTAAGCATGGATGGAGTGGTAACATCAACCCTCCTATTCTAATGCATCATATGATCAAGTGGCATTCTAGAAAAGTAGAGGGAGATGTTAGGAGGAACTTCACCGAGGCCTTAAGAATAAGTGTCGGTCACGTGAACAGGATATGGGCTAGGGCTCCTCAAGTCACTTACCCAAGAAGAACCAAGGGGGGAGAGACAAACACGAGCTGGGGTGGGGACTCCGGGGAGTGGAGAACCCACCCAGCCAAGCAGAGGATTTGTGTCATCAGCAATGTACGTGAGGATATATCTCTTGACCATGTGGAACAGGGAAGCTTAGGAATGAACATGTGGCAATGGATACTAAGACACATCACCCAAGGGGAAGTAGCGGTTAATGATATAATAAGGGTAATCATGTTGAAAAAATATCATAAGGATAGTCCTTCAACGTTCGTGGGAGTGTATGTCACCAAGGACCAGAGGAGGATGGATAAGGTACGATAAATCCCTACTGCACAACATACTCTCCTTCTCGACGTCAACAACACCTTCAAGCTCGGGTTCATGGAGTTTGATGGAACAGTTCACAAGGATTTTCCAACGCGCAAGCAAGTTAGCACGCTCTTACCATTAATGGATTCATGGGAGATCATGGCCCTGTCCTTGAGCTTGAGTACGTTTAAAAGATTGGCATCCTGGGTGAATTCATCTTCTCCTTATTTTCTGTTGGGCATCCTATTTATTTTTATTCATCCATACTTGAATCATATCCTGCTTTTCTCATTCTTTTTACATTCTTCTTGTCATCCTCGTTCCCAGAAGCCTCAACAACTCCATCCCGATCCCTCCCTCTCAGATACCTTGGACTTGTTGTCCCTATTTTCCTTATCCTCACTTGGACTGTCGCCTCTCACCTCTCTCTTTTCCTCGTTGAAAATTTTTGACTTCTTAATCAGCCCATGGGTTTCAACCCGTTTCCTGCAGAAATCCCGAGGAAAATTCAGGCTCGAAGTGTCTCCAACATATGCATCTTGGTTCCTATTCTCCCTCTTTTCCTTTCCCTTGTTCAAACTTTCACCTTTGACCTCTCTCATTTCCCCACTAAAGACTGGTGACTTCCTACTCAGCCCGTGGGTTTCGACCTATTTCCTGTAGAAATCCAGAGGAAAATTCAGGTTCAAAGTGTGTCCAACATACAAAGCAATGCAAGAAGGTAAAGGAGTCTCAGCGGAATTAGGGAATTGGGACGAGGATCCATTTGAAGAGGAGTGCGGTGGTTGCAATAGGATTAGACTCCAAATTGGAGCAATTGGCACCAACAGGGCCTTTGAACTAGAAATGTTGTCCCAGCATAGACACATGATTGAAAATCTGTAGGACAAGAGCTATGCCCAGTGAATCCAGTTAGAGGAACACCGTATGAAAATAGAGACAATGCAAAGGAGATTAGATCAGTTGGAAGGTGCTCAGCATTCACCAAGCAACCTGGGAGAGAAACAAGAAAATTCCAAGAATGAATAGTCGACTTCAGTAAATTAGATCCCTGGCTTGAACGAGTCGCACCCGGAAACTATGATGGACATACAATAGGTCAAAATGGAAAAGGGTAGCTAAACTATAGTGTTTTAATGTTTTTTCTTACAATCTATATTAACGAAATCTTCTGCTGGAGCTATCTAGGGAACTGTATCCTCAAAAATTTTGTTAGAAAAAGGGGTTGCAACAACAAATGCCACTGTTACAAAAATGCACCCCGATTTTAAAATAGATTATCTCTAAGTGGCATCCCTCGAAGGTCTATATTGACCATTTTTTTGTAAATCAGTGGATTCTTCCACACCTCTAATATATATATATATATTACCAGTTTCTGTTAAAAAAATGTTTAATTAAAATTTTAATTTAAAAAAAATAAAAATATGTATATATAGCTATCACTTTATCATTAAAAAAATTTAAACTTAAAATTTTTCAATATAAAAATTAAAACTTTACTATTAATAATGAAATAATTAGTTATTAATATAAAAATTTAATAAGTAAATTAATACAAATTATATAATGAATCTAAACATACATACCTTATCTAATTACAATTGAAGAAGAACAATTGCATCATTAAATCAAGTTCATTTTTAAACACATCCAATGACATAAAACTCTATGTATCTTTAAAGTGGATAAAGAATAATTACACTTCAATGATATGAGTTTATAATGATTGTTATTAATTAAGCTAGATTAGAGGTGTAAAAATATTTATATGTAATGAAGTTTATCCAGAAAAGATGGGTCTATAATGGTTGTAGTTAGAGTGGCAACGTATTTATTAACATATTGTCAAAGTTATTAGTATGAGATGAAATGTTTTTCGCTATTTCAATTTTTCTTCTCTATGGGAAGTGTTTTGTGAGTATGTGTAAAAATATAGTTTTTTTGTTCTTTCAATTTTTCTTCTTTATAGGAAGTGTTTTGTGAGTATGTGTAAAATTATAGTTGGATATGTTGGATTACTAATAGGGGGGTGAATTAGTAATAAAACATTATAATCCATTTTCATCATAAAATGAAAGTGTTATATCAATGTAGCATTATCATCCAATAGTTGCAAAGTAAATAAAAAATGAACAAATGAGAAATCACACACATACATAGTACACCAGTTTTTTACGTGAAAACCCAAAGTGAGAGAAAACCACAAAATGCTTTTTCTTATATGTATTTAAGAATTACATTATTTGGAAGAACCAAATTCCTTTGTTTTCCAAATGCAACTGGAAGGAGGCTCCAACCCCCTAGTTTCTCAGGATACAA
>CBVK0101377295.1:0-10480 GCA_900067695.1 Picea abies | reverse complement strand
AATTGTATCTCAGTCACTGTTGAAATACCAACAAGTTAATGTATTATTACTAGACTTGTAATAGGTTTGAATATCATCATCTGCATGCTTGAGTTTGAGGGTTATCCCAGGCTCAACCTTCTTCAGTAGTTAATAATTCCCTCTATCAGTTGGTTTATACCAGCACACCTCATTTTATCAGACTCATCTAATAAAAGAAAAGAAAAAAAGAGAACATTTAATCTGAAGGAGGAACTTTCACATAAATATATCTTGTCAATCACTAAGTAAAGACCATCAATAAATTATCTAGATTGAAAGATATGGAGAACCATTCCACCATCAAACGATGTAGAGTCTAATTGGGCCTCTAAGTCGGGTTTGGTTCCTACTGTTGAGTTAAAGGGATCTTTCACCCCTCAATAGATACTCAAAAGGGGGTTGATCTAATTGTATTAGCTGCTACCAAATCATTATGTATAGGTTAGAAAAGAATGGTCAACTAACTCGCATTTTCTAAAGTCTATTCTTGCTCTTGTTCATGTTTAATTAAATTCTATCAAAGAAGGGGAATATATCTGTTGTTATACTCATCAACCCTTCTCATCATGTTGTGCCATTTAACTGATGATCATTGTGGCTAAAAAAGTGGGTCGATCTAGGTTTTTAGTGGCATCCCGAGCATGGTATCAACGGGTCAAAAATAATAAGTATTCTTGGTTGTATTTGTTGATTATTTGTTGCTTTTACAGTTGGACTATGATTGTTATATTTATTGCAAATAGATGTAACCCATACTTTATGATAAATGCAATAAAATTCCATTTGGTACCAAACTATTGGATCTAATTTGAAACTGTTTGAAAAAGGAGATCTGAATTTTTAGAATACACAAAAACTTACCAGTAGTAAGATTTTATGGGTTTATTAGTAGCAATAAAAATTCTTGTGTTCCAAACCATTGTGGGATTATTGTGAAAGTGTTTTAAGAGATATATGAACCAAAGAACCATCAAAACATATCAACAATACACACAACATATTAGCAGTGAAACTATTTGACAAAAGTCTTGAACCATATCAACATACTAGTGAGAGATCTTACACATTGGGGATTTTGATCACATGAATCCATTCACAAGACACCCTAGTACACATGGGTGTGACCTTGAGCTCATTGATGATGGGGCGTTGCATGCATGATGATTTCCTAAGGATAGTAGTGGAAAACCTCTAATACTCACCCTAAAATAATCTACTTCATTCTCCCAAAGAAGAATCTCTTTTTGACCCTATATGCCTAAAATAGTAGGCACTAGTCTTTTTCTCCTTCATAGTCAATCATTATTTCTTAAATTTACTACTTTAATGTTAGGGTTTATTTGATGCAAACTCTCATTTTCATCCATAAAATCCAATACATTTGGGGTTTTTAGGAATACTATTGACCTAAACTACATTGTTGAAACCCTAATTTATTTTTTTGAAGTGTTATTACAACCATCTAAAGAAAAACGTCTAGGGTTTTATAGCCAATTTTCACTGTTTAATTTTCTAATTTTGTTGGAAAGTAAAACACTTCTTATAAACTTTACTAAACCCATGGACTTTTTCTTTATTTCTAGTGTTCGGGGACCTTATTAAGATCATACTTGATTTGGAGAGCCTCTCTCCTATGCTTAAATCCAATACACTCTAAATATGGAAATTGTCTTATCCCACCATCTCTTATTCACTTTACTCATCTTTATCTTGGTGGTAGTGTGAGTAGTCACCCCAGGTGTCCCTAGACTTGATTGTGTCTTGCCTAGGGATTCTTGGAGGCTACTGGGGAAGCCTCCCTTGTGTTGGATACTCTTCCTTCACTAAATAGAGGGAAGTTGTTTCCTAGGTGAAATGGTGACATGTTCCATGTTCCACTTGTCTTAGTTCCCTGTGAAGTATTTTCACTTGGTGCAATATTGTGAGATAAGAGGAAAATTTTGGGCCAATTAGGAAAAATTCATTAAATTTTGATGGTCATGGTTCTCTTCTTTTATTTTTATCATTCCTTTTTTCTTGTATTTCTCTTTTCATATTTTCCTTTTTCCTTGCATTTTTCCTTTATCCTTTTCCTTTTTTTTCTTCCATACTTTTCATCTTTTCCTTTTTCCATCTTTCCTTTTCTTTGCCTTTTTCCTTCAACCTTTTCCCTTTTCTTCTTCCATGCTTAGTCAATTTGTAGATCGTATGGAGTGAAAAACTCCTATATTATTGCATTTGTACCTTCGCTTCACATGATACACTATATTCATCACCACACACTGCATCATTGTTCTCCCACACCACCACACTCCCACATAGTTTCATGATCATCCTTTTGCATTGTCACATCACAATCCCTATGCATCATTTTCTTTGCGCCACACCATCCTTCTCCCTCTACATGCTCTATTCTCTTTTCATACCACACTCCACCCCTTTGCATACTTAATTTACTCCATATTTTGCATACTTCATTTCCTCCATACATCGCATCATCCACACTTTCACATCCCTATGTGGGGTGAAAATTCTAGAACTTTTACTCCAAATTTCATTTCCCCCATATCCACTTCAACAGTGAAGACCCAAGACTTGGTAAACAAGGCTAACAAGTGGATAGGAAGATTTCAAGTGGCCTCACAAGTGGACATATGAAGACCAGATGCATAATGATGACATGACACATGAAGGATGGATCAATGATTAAGTGCCACTTGGATTATCAATATGAGGTGGCATATATGACTTCACATACACATAAATTTCATAGTGACTAGGTTTGGGCATGATAATTGGGCTCTAAAATTCTCATCCGGTAATATAGGGATGAGGAAGGCATAGCTTGGATTTTATCACCAAAATATAATGAACACCTTTTTTTTCAATATAAACACCAAAGCAATCATTTCACGTCTCCAATGTGGTATAACTTTTAATAGGACAAACATGACAATGGAGAGTTGGCTTAGGCATAAATCGATAAAAACTACAACTCGATTTTCAATGGGATATAGTTGGGGTTGTCATTGGAATTTTTGGAAAATGAAGGTATGTTGGAGAGAGTGTCACATGTACAACCCATGGAAGGGGATCTCCATGATAATATGGAAAATCACAATGTGCCATCATGCCATGTGTCCTAGAAGATAAAATACTTCTAAATGATTAATGAATACATAGTTTGATGTGTGTTACTTTTTATTGGTGAATGTGTTTGGAGAGATTGAAGTAATTTATTATGCATTTATTACAAGTTATGGAGCTACCTAGGAGGATGCCTAGTGACTAGAATGAAGCACAAAGGGGAATTGAGACATGGCCAATAGTTAATCAAGGCTCAAATAAAAAGCACGTAGTTCATGAATAAAGCCATCAAAGAGAATATGGAGGTATGGCTAGAAATTAATGAAAGTGTTTGTTTCAAGGAAGAGGGGTATCACTTCTTCAACAAGAGAGAGTGATAAATGAGGATCATCATTGACTTTACTCGATACATTTTTTGTGATCAAATAATTTAAAATGTTTTTTGTGTAACATAATTATTCCTCTTTGAGATAGTCAAAGATGATCAATTCATCTACTATATATTTAAGCAAGTCATGAATATTATTCAAGAATTGGATCCATTTGGTCCCCCATATACTATAAAAAAAATTCAAAGTTAATGGGACAATATGATAGAATTAGTTGAGTCTCTATTTTCCTCTTTCTTTTCATGGGGATTGAGTTATTCTATGAAGGTTGAAATCTTTGTTTGTAGGAAAGTTAATCTTTGTTTTAAATCTATTTTTCATATGCAATTATGAATGCATCTTCCTCTTGCTTATGAAGATATTTATTGACTAAAGTTGTGATTGGATTCACTTTATGTCCATTGTATCATAATCATTGTGATATTTTCCATTAATTTAACTATGTTGAATCTGTAGATAGTTTTAGCCCATGGTTGATGTAGTTTTTAGCATGCACCTTACTTAATTTTATTACAATAGCAAGGCTATATGTAGAGGTATTTCCTCTTACGTCATGTTTAATATTCTCAACATTAATAATTAGTGTAATTGAGTCCTTGGGATTTATTTAGAGTTTAATACTATATTGGAATTCTTCATCACCATTTTAGGCCCTTATTTATCTTCATTGACTCTATAGCCCAAACAATAGGCACCAATCATGATTGAGATTCAGCTATCATTACTTTTAATTTTTTTCTTGAACTTCCTTAGAACTTGTTGAATACCAGAGGATTTTTTCCTCACTAAATTTATATTAGGGAAGCCCCCCTTGAGCTAAAAATTAATCAACCTAAAGTGAGAGGAGAGGATAATGTGGTGACAATGGGAAACACTCCTACATGTCACCTAAGTTGCATTGAGGTATTTGGAACTCGGTATTTAACAATGTAGTTTCAGGAGAGTCCATTTTATAAGATAAGTAGTTCAATGAAAACATTTATGATAATGCATT
Organism: Picea abies; assembly: GCA_900067695.1. NCBI lineage: Eukaryota > Viridiplantae > Streptophyta > Pinopsida > Pinales > Pinaceae > Picea > Picea abies. The sequence goes on along the minus strand of CBVK0101377295.1, from coordinate 6,010 downwards.
TTCAATTGTTCAATAATCATAAGGAGATTCCACCAGGGAACACAACCTTGTTCTTTTGAACTTAATGCCTTGTTGCTTAGGGTGAGATAACAAATGGTATGTAAGGTGTTTAAAAACCTCACCTGGTGAATCCACCAAGTATTGCAATCCATGCTTGATAAAGATCTAAACCTAATACAATGACAAATCATAAATAGGATGCCAAAACCCTATAGTTTAAACTTTTTCATATTAAAAATGGAAAAGATGAAATTTATTGAGATTTTATCTTGAGTTTATCAAAGCATACAAGACTATGCATCCATAATTTAGGCTAGAGGAATATTTTGTCCTAACAATCTATATGACATCATTTGATTCAAAATGTTGTGGCTTTCTAAAAAAGATAAAACCTGGAGATATCAAGACAATAGGAGCATACATTACTTTGTAAATACGTATTAAGGTTGTATTCTAACATTCAATTTGGTGCAAAGCATGTGTGGCCCCTCGTCTAAAAAAAAAATTGTTAATTATTGAAAAGGGTAATACATGCCTCAATAGATCCACAATTAAATGATTACATTGTAGATTGTTGTAAAATTGATACATATGTTGTGTTTCTAGAAAATACTTCACCAAATGATTATTTTGAATTTTGCCTGAAGATTGATACCCCTACATTGTCTCCAAAGACACCATCATCAAAGGATAATGAAGGTACACATTTTTGTTGTATTAATAGGGGGGCATATTCCTTTAGAATGAATGGTATTGTACATAATCTAAGAGATAATGCTAGGGATATTGGTAATGTTGTGTCCCTATATTATCCTCTTCTTTCTATTAAGTCATATAAAACCATAGGAGATTATAATTTATGAAAAATGGTTGTTAGATGAAAATGATTACAAGGATTTTAAATACATGCAACAAGTTAATGAACATATCAATTTGCAACCTTATTTTTCTACTCCAAGGAATGGGAGAATGCAGGAAAATTGTGAAGATTAGTCACTGGATGAAACCTGGGATGTATTTTTCAAAATACACATACAACATATCATTACCAAGAAATAGAAGAGAATATAGTACACCTAGAATTGACAAAACCCACAAACATTTGTTCCATATTTGAATTGGCTAAGAAAGGAGTGAAAATTGAAGTTGTCATGCTGAGAGATCGTCATCGGAAAATTAAGTTGATTTTATAATAGAGCCCAATACTTTTCAAGATCTAGTATCTAAGAATAAATGAGTTTTTCTCCCATGTCCTTTGAAACCATACCTAACTAAATAAATTCATGTGCTGGTGAATGAGGCTTGTTCAATTGTAAATACTAAAGATTCTTATGAATAAATTATAAGAACAAGCACGAGGAAATGGGACAACTTAAAATCATTTAGCCATGTTTTTGTACTTTGAATATATTCAACACAAAGGGGACATAAAACTAGTAATATCTATACCCTTTGGGCCTAATATGGCAGTTTATTTCATGATTGATTTTAAAAATAAACACAAGTTTGGAATATTAGTTTACTTAGGAGATACAAATACAAGTATTTTGTCTTTTCCTCATGGTGTTATGGAAGTAGGATATAATATTGAAGAGGGGAAAAGCAAAAAGGATTCAAACCTATGTTGTTGGATTCTCTAGTTAATGACCATAACGTAAAATATGTTCATGAGGAAGTAACAAGGATGCATGAACAACAAAAACAAATTTTTTATAATGATTTGAGTTAAATGGAAGAATTATATTTTGTGGAAATTAATGATGAAAAATTAGATCTTATTATCCTCTAGATTTCAATGATATACCAAGATTCCCAAACGCATTTCCAACGAGATGTATGTTAATTGAAATTTCAGTGCTAAAATGTTATATCTTCATTTGAACATGTGAGAAGTTTTCATGTACTAATGGAGAATATGAGACTTGAGAATGAAGATATCATTATGAAGTTGCTTGTGTAAACATTTGAAGGAACTAATGTGGTATAATAGCTTGATTATTCCTAATGGTTAAGAATATGTGGTTACTCCTAAGAGGTCATAGGTTCAAATCCAAAGGTGGGTAGGGTATGTACACCTATGTATAATTAAGCAATGAAATCATTGCACATAAGGGGTCCCTTTTCCCACAACCAAGGGGGTCTCATGCATCAATTTGGTTTCTGGATAGGCCATGACCTTAAATTTAGATTGTTATTATTTTTTTTATTATTAACTTGGGGGAAGATGCCATAAAGGGATGGTATGGATTAGAAAATGCCTTCAAGGATAGGTGGGGTAATGAGAGAAGTGGCATATTGAAAGAAGTAATCGAATGACCCGAATCAAATGATGAGAAATCCTTCAAAACACCAGCAACAAAAAATCCCTAAAATTTAATACTACTAAGGAAAAGGATTCTAAGAAAAGTAGTTCATAGTGCATTAATCAACAATCAAAAACCCTATTATGGTGCTAGAACCCAAAAGGATGAAATAAAGAAATCCTCTACTATTGTTGCATCCCAAGATAAAGGTGAAATGAATTTGGTTTGTTTTTTAAATATTGAAAACGGTAATACATTTAAGTTATTTTAAGATTGAAAATGGTAATACAAGTAGTTCATAGTGCATTAATCAACAATCAAAAACCCTATTATGGTGCTAGAACCCAAAAGGATGAAATAAAGAAATCCTCTACTATTGTTGCATCCCAAGATAAAGGTGAAATGAATTTGGTTTGTTTTTTAAATATTGAAAACGGTAATACATTTAAGTTATTTTAAGATTGAAAATGGTAATACATTTTTAGTTCTTCTATATTTGATGCACAATGGCAAGGGGAGTAATGCTATGAAAGAGTGAAATAAACAATTTGGAATCACCACTTCCTTTTCCTTATGATATGTCTTTTATTTTGTTGGGAAGACAAAAGAAATTTCATGGCATCAACAATATCAAATTGTTGACACCATTGTGCACAAAAATAAGAAAAGTGGATAATAAGATTTATGTGAGCATTATGACAGTGAATAGTGGTATAATGAACATGTTGTAACATAGGTATGCATCACAGCCTCTCCTTTATTTTTTCCCTATACCTTCATCAAGTTTCCTCTTCGGGTTGGTTAAGTCAGTTTCCCTTTTTTTGAGTGACTTAGTTCTTATTTGCTTCTTTCCTGTTTGATTTGTTGCACATTTCATTTTCTATCTTTCTTGAAGGATGAAATATATGTCATATTTTGTTAGAATTACTTGTCATCATGTTTTCCATGGATTGAGCTCACAACAGGTTGACCAAGAATTTTTGTATGCATAGGAAAGGCCCGTAGACAAACGCAACAATTCAGAGGGATCATTTTCGGGCCTGGATTGTCAAAACAAACATGGTAAGTTTCAACGGTTAAGATCCACCAAGAAAATCAGATCAATGGCTATTGTCCATTCGGGGTGCAAAACTGTGTGAATTTTAACATCAAGAATTATCCGAAGACCTGAAGTCACGAAGTATTGAAGAGCCAAAGAGTTGAAGTCTCGAAGTGAATCCAGACCATCCATCAGAGGGGACACATGGCAGCAAATCTTTCACTTCGGACATTTTCCTTCGAGAGGTTTTCATGCTTCACATTCGAAACTCCCGAAGCCTGAAATTTCGAACACACGAAGTGAATCTAGATTGTCCGTCAGTGAGGAAATGCAACAAAAAATCATTCACTTCAGAGATTTTCCTCCGGGAGATTCCCATGCTTCACATTTGAAACTCCCGAAGCCCAAAATTTCAAAGAGAATTTAGACCGTTCACCGATCATGACACGTGGCGATAGATCACCCTCTACGGATATACAAAATTTGGTCACCACGTCACTCTAGGAAGAAACAATAGAGTTGAGTAAGTAAAGGATTCCCAAATACCCGAAGTAAATATGGACCATTCATCGATTACAACATGTGGCAATAGATCATTCACTCTAGAGATTTTCCTCTGGGAGGTTTTTCATGTTTCACATTCAAAACACCCAAAGCCCAAAAGTCTGAAGTGAATCTGAACCATTTATCCCAAGTCAATGAGAAACGTCGATCCTTGTAGTAGGTAAAGTCACCCAGATCACAGATCATCATCATATCGACGACCACACTTCATTGCATAGACGTAAACTGCTCGAGTGTTAATTTTCCTAAGAGGTCCCACAATTGGAACCACATGGTATTGTTGGAAGGATACGTAGAAGCTTGTGGTGGATTACGGGCCCAAGGGCATTTTGAATCCAAACCACTCTCAACAACTCCTACAATCACGTGCTTAAATGACATCGAATCACTACATCCCCTCCACTCATTCCACTCACTACCCTCACTCCTCTCACATTTTTCCACTTGTTCTTCCACTTACCTCCATCGCATTCACACCTCCTCTCACTTTTTGAAACCCATCTTCACATGTCATATACCCTCGCATCCACTCATCCCATCTTCCTATTGGACACCCACCTCCACGCCTTCTTGTCCACAAATAGTTCATCATAGTGAAAGAGAGGAGAAGGGTCAAGTACAGTCGAGACGGATTGCGCTTATAGTGAAAGAGAGGAGAAGGGTCAAGTACAGTCGAGACGGATTGCGCTTAGCTTTCGAAATCTCAGACAACAGACAGAGAGTTAAGTCTCAGTCATAGGTCGACGCTGATTAGTTCCAGAAACACTTCAGCAAAATCTGTTCATACAGTTGGTTATCTCTAGTGGCCTCCAACAACTCGCAGGCGTTTAGTTGCTCAACACAGATCTCTTCTCTATCACTCTGAGGCTTATTTTCGGCCAATTCAATTCCTCTAGTGCATGCATTAGTTCTGTCTCACAGAGAGTAGTAATTTTTATTTGATTAATTCCAGCATTTTCTTAGATTAGATGCAAGAGTGGTCTTTTGTGTGTGATAAGAACCACTCTTTTTGATTAATTCCAGTGTCTTAGTGAAGTGAATTTTTTGATTTAAGATAAGTTATCTAAATTGAGGTCTCAGTCCCCTAAGGACGAGAGCCTCTCCAACTCTTTAAATAATTAGATTTTAGATATTGTAAGAGTCAGATTTTTGGGAAAGAATAGTAATACATCAGACTAGTTGGACTCATTCTATGCATGGATTAAATCTCTCTACTTGGTTAACATACTCTTGATGACATTGTTTATTTCAAATCTTTATGTTTTTTTATTCCTATCTGGAATACAGTTTTTGGTTTGTGCAGCGTACATTTCACTTCCTTTTAGTTATTGTATAAATTGTTTTCATTGATATGCAACCTGACAAACAACTGATGCTCTGGTGAATGTTTTTTATATTTGCAACCTATGGGAGTAAATATGTTTTTGATACATGTTTAATGTCTTGAAATAATATTTTAAGTATTGAACTTCTTGCAACAAATTATTCATTGAGTAATATTTTAAGTATTGAACTTCTTGCAACAAATTATTCATTGAGTAGTTTGTTGTTTCCCTCTGTTTTTCTATTATTTCACTAGTTTGTCATTAGTGTACCACTAGCCAAGGAGGACCCTCATCCCTATCATTCTTCCAAATCAACTGTACTTTGTTGATAGAACAACCCTCAGACCAACCAACACAAAAATAAAAGAAACAATCATTCTAAACTGATAGGTAGCCTAAATTTTCCCTTTAGCAATCAGGTGCAAACCTTAGGACCAACATCTTCTGGTGTCGTTTCCAGGTAACAGATTAATGAAATATATGTCCCTAGGAGAATGAAAATTGATCAAATCTGACCTTTTATGGTGAAAAAATATCAAACACACACAGAATGCCATCTTTCACCTCGCGACTTCATTGAGTAAAATTTGAAGAAGAAATATTGGTGCCTAGAAAGGGATTCAACAGATCCAAATCTGAAAATAGAAAATCCAAGAAGGCTCATTCCAATCCTGAGAAAAAAATAGTAGTCTCTGAGCCATAAAGGAAACTAAGAAAATCCATTGTAGCCCAGAGATATACTTCCCCCCTCAAGGGTAAAGTTGCACACAAAGAGCCTA
>CBVK0101377275.1:0-12982 GCA_900067695.1 Picea abies | reverse complement strand
CTTCCACAAATCTAAATTTGAATTTCCATAAATGGAAATTTATTTTTGAATAATTCGAGGATATCACGGCAAGACGTGCAACGAATCGATATTTCGAGTTGAGAGGCCATTGTGATGGTTTTAATTTGGAAAAATTAAGTGTAGTTAATCACCTTCGATGGAGGAGTGAGGTGGAAATCAAGGGAGTTTGGGATTGGGTGTGGAATTGAAAACGTGATAAGGAAATTCCATAGACTTTTCCTCTGGAAAGGCTTAAGGGGGGAACTATCATGGGACACTATGAAAGACAGGCTCAAAGGTCTATTTCGAGTTTTTTGAAGTCTCAAGTGAGGAAGGGCATGTGGTTGAGTCTTTTCTATCTTCCAAATAATAATTCAAACAGAACGAGAGCGAGTTTTCCATTTGTGTCAGTTAAAACGGGACATAGTAGCAGAATGGATAGGAAAGGAATGTAGGGGAACAGGAAGAAAGGTAAAATTCAAGAGGCTTCCTCCTCCCAAGGCCCGATTAATCACACTAGGGATGCAATGGCAGCTTGGATGGTGAGGTATAGATTGAAATACCTTTGTTCTAATGAAGAGAAAAAATAGCATCGGACATTGAGGAAGTTGTCAAACATTAACGACGCAACACCTCCAAAGAAGAAATTGTTCAAGATTTCAAGGCTTTGGTTGAGGACCCATAATACCCTAGGACTAGAGAAATAAAGTAATTTACTTGCAGAGACCTATTGGATTGTGAAGATTATGGTTGCACATGTTGTGGAGAAAGTCATAAAATATAATGATGCCACCCTCCAGGAAGCAAAGATACTCGAAGGGAAATTTGAACTCTTATGTCGCTCCCAATTCGACACTATATTCCGAGTCAGGCCAGAGGAACAAAAAAAAAGAAAAATCTTCAAGCACCTCCAAGGACCCAAGTCTGCATGGTTCACAATAGTGCCCCATCTCGATTGAGAATGAGGAGAATGAAAGTGAGGTTGTTGGGGATATCAGAAAGCTGGAAAGCCACCTTGAGACAATAGAGAAATCCATAGTTTGAATTGCATCACTATGCTCTCTTATATTTTTGTTTAGGAAACATAGATATAGGAAGATTTTAACCTAATATGACCTATGCTTTAGACTAATAAGTTTTTTGAGGTTTCCTTGCTTGAAGCGGGATGATTAATTCTTTTTTGAGTGAGGCATGATCTATGGAGTATTGGTTAGACATTCTAATTTGATGTCTATTATGAATCCTAAACATATAATTTTGAATGGTGAGGAGTTTGGGTTTTTTTGGCAGCTAGTGGTGTGCACTACTACTCTTCATATATATATAATATAAAGCCTTTATATTAGTTTAAAAAAACAATATATCCATTATAATAAGATAAATATATTTGTTATTTCACTATATATAAATGTATTTACATTTCATTATACTAAGTAATTATATTTATCATTATTTTTAAAAAATCCGTTAATCTATATTCGTTTTAGATTTAACTCTTTTTATGAGGAAATGAAAAATAAAACAGCCTAAATAATTCGAAATATATATCTTGATCATCATTATACGTTAAGTTCTAACAAATATGTCCATACACCACCATCACATGGTATACTCATATGCACAATGTTGACACGACATGCACATGTCTCCATTTCACATTGTCCACTTTTCTCAGGAATTATTAGAAGGTTGAGTGGATTCGTTGCACCCTTTTAAGGCTTTATTGCAACTTTTAAAGTGACAAATTCAATTTTATATAAACTATAGATTAGATAATGATATGATTTTGGAATTTTATATTTTTTAATCGGTTTTTAAATAAATATTTTTTAAATCAGATAAAACTTTTCAAATCAAAATCATTTATTCAGAGAAGTCAATGTAATGTATATTTAAGAATTTAATTTCACATACTAGTGCATATACTAGCTTTTAATTTCACGAGAGGTGACCACGTGAGTGAAATCGTGTAGGGTCACTTTGGAAATTGGGAGCCAACATGTACCAGTGTTTATTTAATTGAAGAATGATATCTGCATTATTCCGGATGGCAATGTGAAAACGAACATTCTCTATTGTTAAATGGTTGAAGATTTCACTAAATGCTCTTTACTGTGAGAGCCGAGCCAATTTTCAAATCCTTGCGCCGCTGCTCAGACTTTAAATAACAGTGAACACTTGGTACCATTATACATCATAAGTTATAAAATTAAACTAAAAAATTAAACTAATGACGTTTGAGCAACCAAAGTAATAACTTTTTAAAATTAAGCTCAACCTCAAATATACGTTTAGGCCATGATATTAGTAGGTTGAGGAGATTGCTATATAAAAAAATTTAGACCGCAATTAACGAGTAAAATGATCTATGACAAACATTTTATTCTTTAAAATTTAAAATCTAACTCTAATAGTAATGAAAACTAGCACAACCATATTAGAGAGGTGATTGATAAATTTCGAGATTTTATTAATTATTTTATATTAAATAGACAAGATTAAGGTTTCAAATTAAAGTTAAGGTCATTAGTGTTTTACATAAGATTAAGGTTTCATATTAGAGTTAGAGTCATTAGTATTTAATCTCAAACACTAATGATTTTAACTCTAATATGAAACCCTAATCTTACCTATTTATTATAAAGTAATTAAAATGACTCATAAACATTTATCAACCACCTTGATAATATAATTATGCTAGTTTTGATTAACAATTATTTCTTTATAATATATTATATATATATATATATATATATATATGCAATCTCTATATATTATAATTATATATTATATTTTCAATTCAATTTATACCCTGTCCCCGAGGTGTAGGACAGTCTATGACGGAGTGTGTTGTTAAGCCACTCCGTGATGTTAAAGTAGTCACAGTTTCTCAAGCCACAGGTTAATCACGTAGCCAACAGGTCCCGCACAAATTAATAAACAAAAAAAAATAAAAATTTATACCCTAACCCTAATAATTAATATAACCCAAACACTAATAACAAAGACTTTTGGTTCCAACATTCCATAAGCTTAGTTTTTAGTTTTTTTTTAATATAAAGTAGATGTATAATAAATACTACTAAATAAATTATACTCAACCAGTGAAGAATATGGACTTCTTGGATGTGCTTGCATCATTATCATAGGTAAACAAATTGAAACGAAAGTCAAATTGGTTCTAGTATTCCATTCCCATCTTTTAGTTTTGCTTTTATATAATAACTATGATTGAAATAAATTAATTCCCTCCAATTTTGAATTTCGTATATGTAGTCCTTTTCACATAAGGTAAACAATTTTTCTATTCTAAAGTAGAATCACTTTATTATCGATACTTATTTTACAGATTGTGACCTAGCTTGCAGAGACAAACCAAACCTCTCACATGTGGTTGATGTTACAAGAAGGAGCAGGCGGTCCAGATTCTAAACTTTGTTGGCAAAGTGGTTCAAGCGTGGTGTGGAAGTTGCCATTAACAACATTAAAATATTGTGGCTCGATTTGTCTTTTTGTTGTAGTGGTGCTATTCGAAAATCAATATGTTGTAGTCGTCCGTCCATGACAATAGAAAAAGGAAAAAAGTTATCCCATTTCCATATGATTGAAAACATTTTTTGATGACTTGCGCGGGGTTAGACAATGAAAATCAAATGATCATTTTCGATATTAAATGTTTTATTTCCAGGATAGGATGCAGAGAGGGGATAAGATATTTTTACAATCCGATATCTATTAATGTTAATAAAATACAATATAATAACGCATGTTCTTATATTGAAAATGATATTACAAAAACTCGTCGTCTTGACAAAGTCAATTGATCACTTGATGTATCTGCTTAGTGTTCTTAACATAGATACCATGATTGTGTAATATATCCATGTTTGCATCTTACATATTGCAAAAAAATGATATTAAAACCTGGAAGTTTCTATTTAGCCTACCAACTATGTACTTGAAATCAAAATTATACCCAAGCACCATGTTATTTATTTCAGTAGTGCATATGCGATGCACATCCGAAAGGCCCTAACCCCATGCCCATGAATTTTCTTGCATTCACATTATACAGATTGCATTCACATTATACAGATGTTGCACAATCATAAATGCACCCAAATTGGTATTCAATTCAATTAAATTGTTGTGTTTATGGAGCTGAGCCGTCACAACTGTGTTTATGGAGTTGATTTGTCAGTCCATGAGTATAGCTTCTCTTTTGGCATATCGTTTGCTCCTCATCTTCGCTTCGCATGGGGTATAATCTTAAACATCGGGATAATCTTAAACGCCTCCAATGTACGTGATATCTTGAAACCCTTCTTACATTTTAAAAAACAAGTAATTAATGAATTGCTTGTCACATTCTTAAAAACAAAAAAAATGAAACGCCAGCCATATTTCACAGTTGACATATTCCACTATTAAATTAATAATAATCAAATGTTTTTTTGCTAATCATCTATATGTGGCAATGAGGTAGCCATTACCTTAATTTTTTAATATGGTTAAGTAAATGTAAAAATGTAAACATAAAAATGAATATCTTTATAAAAATTAAAATTAAGAAGTTAATAGATGAAATCATAACCCTTAATTTGTTATAACGATGAAGAATATTTCATCGACATTTAATTTTTCCATAAAAAAAACCTATTAAAAGCTAAAAGCTTATTAAATGTGCCATTTCCAATAGGTATAAGCTCTCCGGGTAATAAATATTTATCAAAACTATAAAAATTTAGTTTATTGGATTAATATGGGGTTTTGTGCATGATGTATTAAGGGATTGTCAAAGGCTATGTTAGGGTTTCGTCGAGCCACAAAGAGGAAAGGTTTGGAGTGATGGTGACCGTTACAGAGGGGACCTGCGATAGCCACCCGGCACCCTCCCATGCGCCTACGATCACAAAATCAATGGTGGAAGTAGTAGTAGGCACATCCTCCAGCGCGTCAGCCCTGTCACTTGAAGAATAAATCGTCTCTTTCAAGGACATCATCTAAAAAACAGGGAAAGAATAGGCAAGGTCACGGGTGCAACACTGGAAGTTTGTCAAAACACTGAAAGAAATCCGCATGATAGAGTTCAACCATCCCTTCCAAGGAGAAAGGCACTTTCATAAAAGAACATTGGTTAGATTGTTCACAGGGCTCTTGCCGTCCCCAAAATCGAAAGAGAAGAAAGTTTTAACCATTAGAAAATCGTTATCAAAGCAGGGATACAAGTGCATTTACGTGGACCGGCGATTCTTTGCTTTTTAACGTCGAGAAGTTAGATAGAGACCTCACCTTCTAAAGCAGACCATGCTTCAAGGGTTTATGCAAAATGCATCTCAACTGATGTGCTCTTGGCTTCTATCCAGTAGCATACACTGCTGTTGCAGTTTCGGTCTTGATACGCCTGGCGCACCACCTCTTGAAACTTAAATGATGAATCCTTAGTTGATATCAACCTATAGGAATTACATGGACTGATCCTATCCCAAACAAGACCTCCACGTTTGTGCTAGGATCTATGTTGCAGTAAAAGTCGATTGTGGGCTCTCAAAAGCAAGACAACTGAAGTAAGGGCACTGGATCCATCAAACCCTTGATTATGAATAGTTTCCCTTGAGACGTAATGGATTTCTTGAATATGACACCTTGCGTGTGATTGCCTTAAAAAAAAACCAAGAGATATACCCTGTAAGATCTTTCCCGCTCCTCGAACCCACCTCGATTGTGCTAACATCCTCCCTCTCCCTCTGCCCCGCTCCCAACATTTTCCTCCGTCCCCACAATCCGATTGTTTCGAGGTCCTTAACTTCATGATGAATTCTTTCTTACCCTGCAGATCATACCCTTACTCCTCCTTCAATCCCTCCCCCTTCTCCCAAATTCAGGATTCTCTTCCCTCCAAGATTCCTTGCCGTTTTGCCCTCCTTCCCCTTGCTGACCACCTACCCTTGGCTTGCAAATGGGCGTTCATCCAATCTCCGACTTCCTCCATCCCCTCCTGCCCTAGGCTTGCAAATGGGCCCTCTTCCGCTGTCCCATATCCTCCATCCTATCTTGTGTGATATGTGGGCGAACTTCCTCTTCCTGCCCCCAACACTTTCCACACCTTCCTCTTTTCTTTCCATCTTACACTGGCCCTCGACCTTCAGTTTGGGTCTCTTCCTGCCCCCAACACTTTCCACACCTTCCTCTTTTCTTTCCCTCTTACACTGGCCCTCGACCTTCAGTTTGGGTCTTTCCATGGAGTATATTACGGTTCTAAGGACACCCACCCAAAGGATTAGACTAGAGAAAAGGATTAGAATAGGGAAAAAAATGCAAAGGAAACCAAATAAGAAGAGGCCTACAAAGGAAATGCTTTGGGTATTCAAGATACCATAATGTATGCCTTTCGAGAAAGCATCCAACCCCTTCTTCTATATCAATGATAGTGCTCTCCTCTTATATATCAATGATAGCACTCTCCTTGCAGTGTATGGAAATGATCACAAAATATAAAGAAAAGACTTTAAGGAATCTAATTCACAATTATAAGATGAACGTTCAGTTGATCCAAGAGACCAAACTTGGACATGAAGACATGCAATCAACTATGACACAAATCTGGAGAAGGAGAAGTCAAATCACCCTCTCCACTTGTAGAGCATAGGGAGGAATTTGCACCATTTAGGACCCAAGTATCTGACCCTCATTAACATATTATTTTCACGAATGAGGTGCACGGGGAATAGTCATGTGACCCTTTCATAAATGGTATTCTCATTTAGGTGATAATGGGGAAGTTTAACCAATCCTTTCTCTAGCATAATAATCTCATGAAGAAGGGTTGAGCATGAAGAAGGGTCGATAGAGTATCAAGAAGACTCAATTGACCTTTCCTTAAGGATGGTATTTGCATTGCGAGTTGGGATGGGCCTCTATATTTTTTTTATCAAAAGGCCCATAAATCATAAACATTTTGACCATCTTTGTATCTACAAACTCACTTTTTTGACCATGTTTAATATAAATTGTGGTTTCTTGCAAATTATGTGATTTTATTTTGTGATGTGATGTGTTATGCTTATGTTTATGCTTAGTTTTCATGATAATATAATGTATTTATCCTAACTTAAACATGTCGATTCAACAATGGAAGGTTGGATGTCCCAACAATTAGGGAGGTTGGATGTCCCAACAATTAGGGAAAAACAAGGGATATTCTCCCCTCACCTACCACTAGTTTGTTACTAGACATTAAAGAACCACTTCTGTCGACCTTTAGTCCAACATCCTCGAACTCAAAATTTAGGGGATCAAGAAGAAACACAATAGAGAATGAGGATCTTGATTGAAGAAGTCTAGGGAGAAAATCCAAACAATTTATCCTTGATTGAAGGAAAAATTTGATCTTTCTAGTAGTATACATAAAACTCAAAGGCTAACTTTTAGGAGTTAGTTTTTTATTGAGGATTGAAGGATTGCATCTTGTCATTTTTTTTCAGTTACCTTGAGTATTTGGAGCCTTTCTCCATTAATGTACTATGCTTTGATTATTCAATGAAGATTTTCAATTTTCCTTCTCATTAGTCTCTTCAAGAGGGTTCAAGAACCCTTCTGCACTCTTTCTTTTCATGTCTTTATGTTTTAGATTAATCTTTTAATTGTCTAAAGTAATTAGCATGCTAAACACATAGTTTTGTTCATGAATGCAATTTAGCTATGTTTCATGTAGAATAAGTTGCAGAGTTGTAGAAACTCATTGTGATTGTGATTGTATTCTTAGTCTTAGAACTTCAATTCAACACCATCAAATAAATCTTTTATTATTTTATTAGTATTAGAAAGAAATAGTAAGATTTGTGAACGTTGTTTACTTTTCATGTAGACTTTCATGTAGGATCATTAACAATTTATGTAGAATAACATAGACTAAGGTTTTATAGCATTTTTCCATTGAATGATTGATGATTCTTAATGTCAATTTTATGATATTAGTCTAGGGTACTTTATGATGGGGTAGGGAATTAGGTAGGATATAAATCTTTTTGCAAGTAGCGTAGTTTACATTTAGCAAAAATATTCATTTTCCTAGTTTAATTTCCATTAGTCTTCTTTATGCAATGATTTTGTCAACAATTCTTTGTTTTCAACCTTACGATAGTTTCCTTTGAATCAATGTGTGATATTAGATAAATACTCATTCATTTCCATAATTCTTCATCTAGTTCAATTATCATTTATGGTTTGATTTCTTAAAGGTTTGTTCCCCCTTATCAAGTGCTCAGAGTGATACCTAGGATATCAAAAGCCCCAACTAATACATAGGCACATACAGATTCAAATAGGTGTATAAGAAGAAAATATGTGTATAAGAATTCAAATTGGTGCATAAGAAGACAATTCTAGGTTTAATGGTTGTCTTTTTATGTGATGTTCCTCCATTTATGAATATTTTTATTTTTTTATTTTTTTTATTTATGTTATGATAGCTTTTTTTTGAAAATACTTATGATAAAACTATATCAAACTAAACATTGGTGATGAGGAATATTTTTTTTTTGGTAAATAAAAAATGTGTATTACCTTAGATATCTAATAGACCAACACATATAGCCAAGCTTGTAGTATGTTTTTCCAAATAGATGGAAACCAGAACTGACTACAAGCTTGTAAGAGCATCCATGTTCAAAGTGATGTACATAAGTTTCTAGAAACAAAACTATGAAATTTATACACTAGCCATGGGCCTGCCTAATACTATAACTATGACTAAAATGAACAAAAGACATGACATGAGATAACTCAAGTACTGGAAGAACCCGAATGTCCATCATTTTCTGAGGGGTGTGGCCAAGCTGGAGTGAATGCATACAACTGGAAGCAAGTCAAGCACCTAATTTTGCAGGCTCGCTTGAAAGAGAGTCGAAGAAGGAATCCAACCTACCACAAAGGATGGACTAATGAAAGAGATAGTCAACAACATCCTTCGTGATGTTGAAGATCAACTATAATTGATCCTCAGAAAATCTGCATTGGTGGGGCATCACGAACACTGTTTTTGCACTGAGGTTGGGCTTGAATTATGGGAGATCATCTTCCTTAACTGCATCATCATGCAAAGGAGGAGGAAACTCTTTTGTTACTTGAAATCCCCCCACAACGATTTTGGGGACAACACCATCCTCTCGCAGGGAATTGAGATGAGAGCGATGTAAGTATGTGGAAGCTATAAGATGGGAGGCTAGAGGAGATTGGGGGGAAACTAGAGGGAAATATTCTTTAATGAAAACCCAAATGATATCATCCCTTATCCAATTCATATATTTGAGGGGAGAATCCTCAGAGGGTGAACCAACAAGGGAAGGGCTAGTGGAGGGCGACAGAGTTGGTAAGGAATAAGGACCTAGTCGAATCTGATGGGCCAAGAAGTTGTACTATGTAGGGACTCGTTCCATCTTCCCTCTCTCATGTGACATTTTGGTTGCAAAGAAATTAGAGGAGTGAAGGGGTAATAAAATCCAAGAGCTACATGCCAGAGGAAAATCGGTGAGGGAGAAGGAGACCACCTATAAAGCTCAAACAAACTGAAAATTCCAAATGCCAAGCCTTGCCTCGAATAAGTTTCCCAAACCAATGATGGAAATTTACATTATAGTTGAATGAACATCCTTTAGCATCCTCGTACCAGTCTTGTGGCAGGTGCACACTCGGATCGAACGTTGCATTAAAGTTCCCATGCTACACAAGCTAACCTCTGCCATGGTCACGTTAATTCTCTACATCCAGCTAAATAGAGGAGGGAGGGTGGCAACCAACTACATTAACTCTTCTTGATGCATGTTGACCAACTCTCACACCATCCAGAGATCAGTGATAAGGAAATTTTTTGTGATTATTATTTTTAATTTATTTTATTTAACTTGAGACAAAGTAAGTAGAGAATCATGTTACAAAAAGATTAATTCATTATTACATGGGAGAGTGAAAAGGGATAAAAAGCACCAAACTAAATATTTTCCACGAGGACAACTATAAACCTACTCCCAAAGATGTGGGAGGTGAGTGAACAAGCTACTAGAAAGTTAGGCCAAGAATATTTTCTAGGGTTAGGGATGAGTATAACTTGGAAAAATACCTAGGCAAGTTATTTCATTCTTCTTGGTAACATACGAAAATACAAGTATAGAGGAAGAAGGACTTTGTTGAGTACTTGTGAGAAGGATTTGAACTTGATGGTTGTGAGAAAAAGTTTCTAATTTATATAGAGAAGGTAATTAAAATTTTCGGTCCCTATGGAATAATGAATTAGGATCGGGGGTGACAGGAGCAAGTAACTTGATTGTTTTGGTCTACGATTGGGAGTAATTGGATTCTATAGTCAATTTGTTCGTGGTTTTAAAGCAAACTCAGATATGTTTCATTACCTATATTTTGTTTACATTTATTTTGGTAATGAATATCAATTATTACTGTAGGGTATAGTTGTAAAGTTACATTCTATTTATAATGAGAGAGATATCGATGTTTTACTTAGTTATATTAACAATTGATAGCAAATAAATAATTCCAAGAGAATGTTTTCTACTGTTGAAAAGGATATTGTTGATAGATATTGCATTAATATAAAGGAATATATAAAACGATTTTTACTTAAGAGAATTCATTTATTACAGTTAAAAAAAATATTTATGTATATTCATCTCTTTCTTGAAAGTAAAATTAATTGTGTATTTAAATGAAATTGATTGAAAAAAAAAAAAAAAGTAGTTGTGTAATAGACAATGCTCACTATTATTATTTCATCTCTTTCTTGAAAGTAAAATTAATTGTGTATTTAAATGAAATTGATTGAAAAAAAAAAAAAAAGTAGTTGTGTAATAGACAATGCTCACTATTATTATTGTAATACAAAACAAAAGAGAGGAAACATTTGTTTCCAAGACAAAAAGAGAAATACAACACTGGTAGTTCTCGCAATCATAAATCTTAGTTATTATAGAATATCGGTTAGAGATAAATAGGTTTGGCTTGAAAGTGATGTTGTTTCTAGCAGCGTATTTTGTACTAAATAAGGAAAAAAAAAAGATCATTTTAACAATCAAAACTATGGTGATTGATACAAAGATTATAATTAAATAATTTTTTTCTAAAACTATATATGCAAAAATAAAACAAAAGAAATAAATAAATAAATATTTGGGTTTTAGAGTAGTACAAAAAGTTTTGTCTACAAGAAAGAATATTACAATCATTTAAAAAAAAAAAAACCCCATAACGCCCATGGTTGTCAAAAGATATCACAAGTCGTAAACCCTAATCTTGAAAGCAAAGAAACTTTAATTTTTTGCCAATAAATAATCAATGGCAAGTAATAACATTATTCTAGAGGAATGATTTAATAATGTCGTGAAGTCGTAGACCACAACGAGTAGGTTATCGTAAACATTTAAAAAAAAAAATGTAAACCCTGATAACCATATCGTGCAAGAGGAAACGAAGGTAGTTTTTACAGACAAATAGTTTATGCATGAACCATAATGGATTTTCTTTATACATAATAGCTCAAATTGTCCCGGTGATGGTAAAAGGAATTGATTTAAAAACTTATAAAGGATCTATCATGATAATGAGCTTGTAGTTTACAAAGAAGAGGCGAATACATCATTACCTCTGCAACTTGGCAGAATGATAATATCGCTTCGGTGAGATTCAACACCGCTTTTCCTGCAGGTATCCCTTAAATTAGGAAATGTTCATACCGGTTCTCTTTAGATACAGGCTACAATAGCTGCGTTGTTTGGATACCGAGTGAACTCGGGCTCGTGCCCAAAAGGGTGTTTCATTTCCCTTGTAAACGACCCAAATATAAAAACTTTAATCATAGGAATAAACAAAGATATAACACTAGAAAAATTTATTGCTACAAAGTCAAACCTATGTCGTTACCTTGGTAAACAAGCGTTGGACGAAAACTCTTAGTTGGGTTTTGGGGTTTCCATTTGGCTTATCCTTGGAAACTCTCTTGTGTAAACAAACCAACAATGAACCATTACTTAGATAGAAGATATATCAACGTAGTGTTATATGAATAAAGAGAAAACCAGAGTTGGAGAATATAGGCATTACCTTTATAATATATAGTCGACCATTAACGATGATGAAGGCTGGCCTCGATGTCATACAAGGCATAATCAAAACCTATTATAATCAACAATAATGGACGAGTTTTTAAACGATGTATTTAGAAAACAAAATAAAAAATCTACAAAGGACAAGTTAATAATGAGTAAAATATTGGAACAAGGGGAGCTGCAAAGCAGCAAGCCCTGCCTTAAGTGATAGTTTAGTTAAAAGCTTTCGGCTCTTTGTAAAGAGAAAAGCCTTGGAAGCGCATCGATGGTTTTCGATAGATTCTTTACAAAACCCGCATGCCCAATGCTTGTGGTGGAGAAAGTAATGATATTATTAAGAGCCATGTTGTAAATTTGGTCGAGTTACTTTCTCCTTGTATTCGGGATTCTCCATGGATAGTTTCTTTCAAATACTAATTGGTCTTTTTCTTCATTCATTGGTTGATAGTTGATAATAAACATAATTAAACTATTTGATCGGAATGATTTACCTTTTTATAGTGTTTAAAAAAGTTTTTTTTTAAAGAACGTATTCACTTATAATGTTCCTCTTTCATTTTGTATATGTTTTATATACACTAGTACAGCCGCAAAGTGGCTGGTGTTGTGGTTGGTGAACGCTGAAAGTTATTTGGACGGACAATATTTTGGTGAATTAAAACTCACGGACAGCTGAAACGCACATAGAGTTGAGGAAATCCAAAAGTTAATCTTAAATGTGGTAATTCCAAATGTTAATCAGATAAATGTGGCAATCATATGGTGGTACAGCAATTTCTTAATATGATTAGGTAAATGTTAAAAAGTAAACAGGTTAACTGATGCATTCAAAAATACAAGGAAGTTATGAAAAGTAAATCACATTCATT
>CBVK0101377262.1:0-21571 GCA_900067695.1 Picea abies | reverse complement strand
AGTACGTCCTTCTCTGTAAACCCTTTTTAGTACACAAACTAGAGATCCTCTCAAATGATGATTTCCTCTTATTTAAAGAGGGAATCCCTTCAATACAATTGATCAAAAATTACAGGTGTATATCTGAGTCCTATTCTTAGTTAGATCGACTTTCTAAACCGGAATAGGATATCCTAGTCTCCCGCAACACAATGCTATTATGAGTGTTGAGTGAGGTGTCACTGTTATGGCTAGAGTAACAACTCTTTCTTGTTACTATTGTTGTATGTTGTTTCGGCATCGCAAATTACAGGCTATTTCAGCCACAGGATTTGTGTTCTGACTATTTCAGCACTTCTCAGGCAACAACAATGGTTGATGCTTGGCTCACGGTGCAGCTGTTGTAGTCAATCTGTGTGAGTTGCTGTTAACCGCGGACTGTGTAAGGGATTCCTCTGTGTTTCAGCATCATTGACCATAGACTGTGTAACAGCTTCTGTGTTTCAACATCGTTGACCATGTAACAGCTCTATGTTTCAGCATCATCGACCATGGACTGTGTAACAGCTTCTGTGTTTCAGCATCGTCAACCATGAACTGTGTAACAGCTTCTGTGTTTCAGCATTATCGACCATGAACTATGTAATAGCTTCTGTGTTTCAGCATCGTCGACCATGAACTGTGTAACAACTTTTGTGAGTTGTTGTTTTAGCAACAAGCCTCAAATTCTAATCTTCAGTTTGAACTGTTTTAGCACTTATACATTTCTAATCAATGGTTAAGTACAAGAGTGATGTAAAATTATATGCAAAACAGATTAAACATATAGTAAAGAGAAGAGACGTTGTATACCTTTGGAGAGATAGGATAAAGTGATAATATGAGTTTAAATGTGAGTGAACAAGAGTGTAATGGTGGAAAAAAGTATGGGCAAAAAGGTACATTGTGTGGTCCTAACAAATACTTATCCACAATTTCACACACCCACTCCAACAATATGTCGCATTTCGCAACTTTGAGAATTTCAATGCAAAGCACCCCGGTTCCTTGTCCTTGGAACTTCCAAAATCCTGAACCTCAGTATGCCAAAACCTGTCCCTGTTCCGTGACCCAGAACTACTCCTCCAAGTGCTTTCGGGATTTCGATTTTTGAGACTTCGTGAATCCTATTGCTCCAATTCCTTGTCCTCTCTTACTCCCGATATCCGAATTACCAAAGTGTCGAATCTCAAGATTCTAGTCCTCCTTCTCCTGAGTGAGATCAATGGCTCAAAGCCTCTCTTGATCCAATGGATTATATCCTTTTGTGGTTTTATGGGTCAGGAGTTCATAACTCTTACCTCTTGTTTTCCTGGTAATTGAACTACCGAAATCTCTTCTCGGGGATTTCCCCGAAACCTCAACTGTGTGCACCCTTCGAGACTTCAAAATTTGTGATTTCATGAATCTACCATGACCAAACTCTTGGTCCTTCAACCTCCCAGTATCTGAAACCCTGATGGGTTCGGATCTCTACCACATGTCCTATGGAATGGACGGTCCTGATGCTTTCTTTGTTTCATGTACCGGGAGTTTGAAACTCTCGGTACCAAGACCACATATTGAAACTCTCAATACCAATACCATAGCCTCCTCTATGTCCTAAACTCTGAATAGTCAAAATACCGAAATCCGATGGATCCTCTCCTGTATTAGGATTTTACGAACCAGGAGTTCGCGATGTAGCGACTCCACGATTCTAGTCCTTCAACCTTCTGGTATCTGAAACCCCAATGGGTTCGGATCTCTGCCATGTGTCCTCTATAATGGATGGTCCCAATTCTTTTAGGACTTTGATGATTCCTCACCTTTGCGTATGCGAGGGTTAAACCTCATGCAGCTTCTCCTAGATCCAATGGCTATCAGTTATCCACGCGAGATCTGATGGTAGTTGTAGCTCCTCCCTGAGCTCATTCTTTCTTCCTGATTTTTGGAATATTTCGATGCTTCAAAGGTCTCATCCTTCAATATTCTACTGCAAGCTGTATATTGGGTCTTGCCAACACTTTATGAAAAGTGTTGTCCCTCCTGAGCTTTCTCAACGATGAAGGAATTAAGAGCTTTTCGCTCTTTCTCCTGGGCTTGACTTTTATAAGAGTCTTCCACGCACCCCTTGCACACATTCATCAAGTCTAGGACTTGGGTGAGTCTCAGCCTCTACTTGCCTCGCAGGGAGTCAGTGCATAACTACACTACCTCTCCTAAGCTTAATAAAATTCATCCTCCAAGGGACTCTAGACAACTAGGAAGGCTGGCATGTGTACATGAGACTATGCCTAAGGTTGACGATCTCACAGTTAGTGGCTCTAACTCAAGTAGCCATAGGACACCAACATTTACGAGTACCAATCATGTCCTATCCATATAATTTCTTACTGGCCTAAATATACCACCAAGTAGTAAGGAAAGGGACACAGTATATCCATTCAAAAATCAAGCACAATTCACGAAACATACCCAATATAACCAAATTCATGCCCAGTTACCGCTAAATTACACAGAGTAAGAAATCACTTATCTATTACAGGTTGCTGCCAACCAACTGACTGTGGGTGTTCATCCTTCCACCCAACCATAGGCACAGAGGCATTCATTCTTATCACTCTGGCCACCCCCATGCCAAGACATGATATCACTAGGGAATTCCCACAGTTCTCGAGGGTTCTCTCTCTGTTTCAGGTTCTTTTCGGGTCCTATTTTCTGCAACTCAAAGCTTTCTCACTCGGTTGTGGCCTCGGCAAGGTTTCTCAAATTCTATTCAGCATCAAGCTCACAGCCTCCTGTTCATGATTCGTTGGAGAGCTTCGCGCTTCTCCATTTTTAGCTTCCGCCTTCCTCGTCTGGTATCGGGTGTATGGTGTATCCTCTCTCATGTGTGTGTCCCTCTTACCTTGGGAGGTTTTTGTCGACCTATCTTGTTCCTTCTGTCAGAAGGAAGCTCAAGTCTACAGGTCCTTGTGGTACTTCAAACTGACAGCCTATGTTTCCATTCATGGGGGTGGTTGGTGATTGAACCACCGGTCCTTTCTTCATTGACTGATTTTCTTTACTTGGGATTCGAAGGAGGTTTGTCATCCTTATCAAGGGAGGTTTGGGGTTATTTGATATATGAACCCTCTCTTATAGTTTTCACATTCTTCCTCTAGTGATATCATGTCTAGTACTTTCAAGGATTCATCCCCACAGTTAGTTATTGGCAACTCAAACAATAATACATTTACATTTTCCTCATGCATTAGCATGGTAACTCCTATTCTATGATTAATTACAAATTGGGGGAAACAGGGGTGTTACAATATCCCTATCCAATACACCACAAATCCCACTAGTCATTAAAAAGTATGGTCTTTTTCATTTTGAAGAAGACGCCACAACCACACCATGGCATGTGTCCTCTCCTCTTAACTTAGCACCTGTTACTCATCCACTTCCTAAATTCAAGGAGCATATTCCTAGGTTTTCAAGAAATAACATTGTCACTACAAATGAACACCTAGTGGAATTTTCTAATGCCTGTCACAACATAGGAGCTAATGACAATGATACTTCCATGCACTTATTCGTCAATTCCTTGGAAGGAAAGGCTATGGCTGATTTCTTTGACCTTCCTCCTAAGATTCTGTCTACTTGGGAGGATTTAATCTATTGGTTCAGATCCACTTATGGGAAATATAAAATCCCAATCGAGAAGTTACGGGAATATAATAATGTCACCTATAAGGATTGTGAGACCAACAAGTCTTTCAACTTGTGTTTCACTAAGCTATACAATCAGATCCCTGAACTCATTTGACCTCATAACCAAGTCACGTTCATGCATTAGTACAATGAATTACCTTCCCCCTACAGTCATAGGCTTGAGGAAAAATCCATTGATAATCTTGGTTGTACTCTACATACTTGTTCAGAGTATGAAGAATAGATTGAAAGGATAGGTCTTCCCCAGGGAGAATCAGTTAGACAGAAAGACATGTCTACCCTGTTACAGCTAGTACAAGATATGAACAATCGTATGATAGAATTCGAGCAAAAAGGGATTGTCTCACCTCTCACCCTTGGAGAATCATCCTCTTATGCACCTCCCTTTAGAAGTCCAATTGAGAATAATTTTCATCCTAAAGATATATTGCCTTGAATTTGGTGTAACTTCTGTGAGGAAAACCATGAGGAAGCCACA
This sequence comes from Picea abies, assembly GCA_900067695.1. Lineage (NCBI taxonomy): Eukaryota > Viridiplantae > Streptophyta > Pinopsida > Pinales > Pinaceae > Picea > Picea abies. The sequence goes on along the minus strand of CBVK0101377262.1, from coordinate 17,376 downwards.
TGTGAGGTAAGGAAGAGTGCCAGAGATAATATATTTGGTAAAAGACCAGAAACTACTATCGCTATCCTATATTTTGCAGAGCCATAAGATATCATGATCATCAATACGAGGAACAAAGCCTATGCTCCCAAGGGAAAATTTGATCCTCCCCACAATTATTCTAGCCCATTCTCATCCTCACCCGCTGCTACTGTGCAGGTTCCTAAGGTTCCTGATAGTCAAGGAATAACTTTCCCTCTCCCCTCTTCCAATTAAAATCTCTTGAATCAGTTATACAACATCAAAGTAGATGCAACCCTTCTGGACATGGTTGTCATCCCTGAGTAGCAGATGAATTTGAAACAATTCATGGAAGGAAAAGATTTCATTGTAGCCAACCTCTCTAAAGAGGTAAACGAAGAGGATTCGTCTGTAAATAAGGTAGGTGTACATAACTTTAGATACCCTGTAAAAAATCCCCATTTTATATTTTTGTAAATATTATGGATAAGATCGCCCATTGTTTCCTCATTGATGGTGGTTTGGGCCCAAGTGTGATTTTGAAGATTATTATGGAATATCTAGGCTTGTCTTGTACAAATGAAAATTCCATAAGCATTCTCTCCTATAATAGCCTACAACAAACAACCATAGGCGATATTAAAGATGTGACCTTAGTTTTGTGTGCTCACCTGGAAATAAGAACAACCCTTTGTATTCAGGTAATTGATATGCCAGTAAGAAATTACTCAGTCATCTTGGGAAGATATTGGCAAGCCTTAATGGGTGGATACCTCTCACTCAACGGAACACATTTATCTGTTCCTCAAAACGAAAAAAACATCATAGTCCTTAGAGAGGGAAGGATATCACCTTACATAGAGAGTGTCCCACAACCTAATGTAAACTATATCTAAGAGTACCTAGGGGTGTATTCCATCTTCACTGAGGAGGATAATATTCCCATGGAACAAATTGATTTAGATGATGGTATGTGGCACATGCACTTTTATGGTTCATGTTCTAATGAGGGTGATGAAGCTGACATTATCTTGATTTCTCCTGTAGGAAAGATCCATAACTTTTCTTACGATTTCACTTTCACTAACAATGTCACTGATTTCGAATCATTTTATTAGGCATTGAAAATGCCTATAATCTTGGATGTGGTCACCTTTCAGTTTTTGGGGATTTCGGGCTTGTTGTGAACCTTGTACGTAAAATTTACTCTCCTAGCAATAAATTGATGAAATGATACACCCAAACTATTTGGGTACTTATCTCAAACCTTTTATGTTTCAACATCACTCATGTTAAGAGGGATTTAAACTCAATGGTTGATCAATTATCTTTTTTTGCAGCCTCTCCTAATCAGCAACTTCTGCCACATAGACTGGATTCTACTTTTCAATCCTTGTATCGTCCACATATCCCCGAAAATATAGAATCTTGGTAGGTCTTCCATAACGATGAGAGAATTTGTGTTTTCATTCAAAATGAACCTTTTAAGCCTAAGGAAGTTATATCCATAGAAGATAACAAGATTCCTAAAGGCTTGAATCCTCTAGAGAGTTCATTTTCATCAAGTGATGTAGGCAATAAGGAGAAACAGAAAGAAGAAGAGTCGAAAAGGAAGGTGGTTGAAACCATCTCCTTGAACATTAAGACACCTGAGGCTCCAAAGAATGTTAAAATAGGTGAAAAATGTTCAGATGAAGAGAAAATGAAGGCGTAAAACCAGTTAGGAAGAAACAAAGACCTATTAACCCTGCGCTAGAAGCAACTATTCGAAAGGAGTTGGAAAAACTCTTGAAGGCTGGAATCATCTTTTCGGTCAAGTATTTTGTATGGGTTTCAAATTTGGTTCCTGTTCATAAAACAACTAGTCAAATCAGATTATGTGTTGATTTTCGCGCATTAAATCAAGCTAGTATAAAATATCGCTTCCCTCTCCCTAACATGGAAATGATTTTGTAGCAATTTGCAGGGTCAAAAATGATGTCCTTACTTGACGGTTTTTCCAGTTACAATCAAATCAAGGTAAAAAGGGAAAATAAATATAAAACCACCTTTATTACTCGTTGGGGTAACTTTTCTTATGAATGTATGCCTTTTGGCTTACCTAATGTAGGTGTCACTTTTCAAAGATATATGCAAATATATTTTGATGATTTGATTGGTAAGATCATTCATATCTACCTTGATGACTTAACGGTGTACTCTAAAATCCGATCAGATCATTTTGGTCATTTGAGAAAATTTCTCATGCGATGTAGGAAATTTGGAATTTCTCTAAATCCTTCCAAGTCCATTTTTGGCATTACCAAGGGAAAGCTCCTTGGACAAATTGTCTTTGATTAAGGAATAAGCATTGATCTTGAAAGTATTGTTGTTATCCTTAATCTACCTGCCTCCACTTCCAAGAAGGAGGTTCAAGCTTTTATGGGGGTTTTTAACTTTGTCTGTAGCTTTGTTCTAGATTTTTCAATAATGGTCAAACCAATTCATAATATTCTTAAGAAAGATCGTTCTTTTTCTTGGACAGATGATGTCAAAAATGCTTTTGAGGGGATTAAGAAAGAAATTAGTTCCACACCAGTTTTGGTGAAGCCATATTTTGAGAAGGAATTCACGATATATACTAATGCCACCAAGGAAGCAATTTTGTTTTCGTCATGCAAAATGGGTGACCAAGGAAATGAAAAACCAATGGCTTACATGATTCAAAGTCTATCTGATGATGAATTTAAATACTCTTTTATTGAGAAACATGCTTTCTCTCTTGTTAAATATGTTGAAAATTTTTGCCACTTCATCTTAGGTAAGCATACATTGGTAAAAGTCCCTTTACTTGCTATCAAGTTTTTTCTCTCATAGACCTATCTTTCAGGGAATCTTGCACATTGGTTTGCCAAGATCCAGGAGCATGATTTGAATATCATGACTTCTACCACTATCAAGGGACATGACTTAGCCCTTCACTTAGCCCAACATGCTGAGAATAGTGAAGAAATTGATGAAGAGGATAGTTCCCTATCATCTCTCTTTTACATTCATAACCAAATCCTCCCTGTGTTTGAACATCCCTGGTACAAAAATTTATTTTGCTACTTACAGAACCAAAGATGTCCAGATGATTTAGACACTCATTAGAGGAGAAGGTTCTGTCTTGAATCTGCAATATACGTCATTATAGGAGACTTCTGGTTTTGAAGGTCTGTTGATGGTGTGTTACTTCGTTGTGTAGACAATGAAGATGCACAAAAACTGTTACAATAAACTCATGGCTCTTCAAATTCTATCATTCATGTAGGAGGTCATTTTTCTGCTAAAACCACAACCTTCAAAATTATTAGAAAAGGGTATTATTGGCCTTCAATCTTTTGTGACTCTTATGTTTTTCCAAGATCTTGTGATAAGTGCCAAAGATTTGCTAGGAAAGAACACCTTTCAGCCATGCCATTACAACTTGTCCTACTAGACTTCCCCTTTTCAAAGTGGGGATTGGATTTTAATGGTCCTATTAATCCTCCATATTCTACTGGACAGGTTTTTATTTTGATAGCCACAGACTATTTTACAAAATGGGATGAAGTTGTCCCACTTAAGAATTCAACAAATGATCAGGTAATTAATTTCCTTGAAAATAACATTTTTTCCAGATTTGATCTTCCATTGGAAATTATTATAGACAATGGTCCCACTTTCATTGATGCTAAGCTGACCCAATTTTTAGCTAAGTTGGGGGTCAAACATTTCACCTCATCATCTTATTATCCCCAAGGAAATGGGCAGGTCGAGTCTACCAACAAAAATTTGATAAGAATCATCAAAAGGCTCATTGAAGATAAGCCTCGCCAATGGAACACTCTCCTAACTTACGCCATTTGGTAGATCGAACTATCGCTAAGGCAAGCACTGGTTGCACTCCTTTTCATCTTGTCTATGGTCAAGAATCCCTCTTGCCTACTGAGCTAGAAATTTCTTCCTTAAGTTTGATGCTACAGATCGAAGAATTAAATTCTTTTGAATTAAATGTAAATGGATATGCAATATATTGAGTTATGTGAAGGCACATTTGATATGTGTTAAGGTATGTTTGACAATGGTTAATATGGTGGTGCATTTTGGATGTTGGTTTCGATGCATTGTTTAATGGAATGAATTAATGAAATGATTTTTGGCACGTACTAAGTGATTGAATGAGTAAAGGATGGAAGTGATGTGCATTTACTGTACATCACTCCATAACCCTCCCACTGGCTGTCACCCTAGCTTGGTTGTTGTTCAATTGTGATTTGTTGTGGTTAAGCTCCAATTTTCAAGCAAGAGAAAAACTGCTCAGCTAAGCTCACGTTTTTAAGGTGCTTTTGGTTACAGGTATGTATTTTTTCCATCCATGAATATGCTATGTTTATGAAATAGATATTGGCTTGGAATGTATGGGTCTGTGCTTTCCTTAAGTCTAGAAACTATGTAAATTTGTGATATTTTTCTTGAATAAATCGTTGGTGTGGTTCTCATTGCAATAATGTTGAAGTCACAGTGTTATTGATCATTCTGAGTGTTAAAAGACATGAAGGCCCTCTATCATCCTTATTGGTCTTGGTTGAAGGGTTTTTATTTGGTCCATATTGGTTGGTCGTCTCCATGATTTCTGATCGCCATACCTAGTCGTTTGTTGTATGGGGTTTACTGAGTTCAAAATGCTTTGTGTCACTGCCCATTGCTTCACTTGGGTATTGGTTTGCTCATGCTATTGATGGTTGTGCAGTGGGTTATATTGCTTCTTCTCAGCTCTATTTTATGTCAGCATTGTTAGTTGGTTGATTGGGACATCCACAAGGGTTATACCCTGTGTGTTCTAAGTGTTGTTACAAGGCCAAAATGGAGCCTTTGCTCCTTCGTTCATAGTCTCTACTATCTCACGAATTGTCACCATGTCTGTGAAGATTATTTTTGGTATACCCTATGGGTGTCGTTGGTCTTGGAGGTTCTCACCCGATGTTTGGAAGTTGACTCCAATCTCCCTGTGTTGGTCCATAGAGAAAACTCTTGATTTATCAAGCCCGGTTTTGATAGAGGGAACCATTATGGCCCATCGGGTATACTGTTGGTTGTTATGAGTTGTTGGGTATTGTCAACAGTGTTTGATTTCTGGCTCATATCTGTTGATTATGTTGACAGTGGTGTTGATCTTGGTATTTAGTCACTGCATTGGTTATTATGACAATCAAATTGATAAACTCAACATGGTAATTTGGTTGATTGGAGAATTGGATTGAATGCACGGTTGTTGTATCTTACATTGTGATTATTAAATTGTTGACCAAGCAATAGTTTTAATTGATTAAGTCACAACAATTCTTTGTGAGTGATGTGTGGGTATGTGTGGTGTTCCTACAACATGATAGGTTGAGTTAATAATTGTTGTGACTGTGTGTTTTAAATTGTCGAATGGGAGTATTGCAATCGTGGTAATCATGGCAGGGTCATCCACTATATATTTTATGGATATTATTTTATTGTACCATCATAGAGGGTCACAGGTTTTTAAACAATATGATTTTGTTAATTTGATCAAATTGTGAGGTGAAATTGGGCATGCTATTGCTGCCTCATTGTATTGGGTTGATAGCCCAACATTGTGGATGTTTAGATTCAAGTAGTTAGACATGACAGTCACAGAAATGATCTCACATTTTGTTAAGTGGTTTGTGTATCCCACAATGTCGTATGAATTGAAATGATAATTGATGTCTGTGTGTTTAAATGGAAAATTGGGATCTTTACAATTAAAATATGGATCGTTGTGTTTGACTGTCAACTATGTATGTTAAATGAAAATCATACATATTAACATAGACAAGCACGGGTGTTGTGACAGTATGGTCTTATTACAATTTATTTGTTGATGGAATGTGGTTGATGAGTTGGCATTGAACAGAGTGAAAATAAGTGACTGTGTGTTCATTTGGAAATTGTTTTAAAACAATAAGTGGACAAATGCGAAGGAACAGAATCATTTTACAGGTTGTTGTGGAATGCATGTTGTCTTGTTTGGTAACACTATGTTGAAAATGTGATTACAAATAGTGAACAAGTTAATGAATAGAATTAATTGAATTATGCACAGTAGTTTTCATTTGATCACAATGATTATTTGGTTGGCATTATTTCCTTTTACAGGATGGTTTTATGGATTACTTAATTAATTTTATGAATAGTATATGCTCTCCTTCCCTGCCATTATTTCATTTTTTGCTAAATACAACCCCATCATCTTCCCACATTCATTTTTCACTCCATGTTCTAAAATTTAATTACAGTCAAGAAGAATTATGTATTGAAGCAATTTGATGTCACGGTTTCTTGGTTGGATCACAGTGATATTTTATTTGGTTTGCATTACAATTGATTGTTGATTGTTTGTTGTCTTTGAGTAGTATCCATGTTTCTTTCCCCCTCATTTTATCATTTTTATCTCAATACAAACCCCTCACATATACCAGGACCTTTTGTTCACCCCCTGCTCATTGACAAACAATTAAAAAATTTATATGGATTGGATTGCATGACCCTGATATGTTGTCGAGCCATAATTTATTTCATATTTTTTAAGAGTTGTCATGTATGGATGATAAATGAACTATTTTCTAATCAATTATGCATATAGGAATGAGTTTTTCAATCAAAAGGTTGAAAACCGAGGCCCACCATGCCCCTGACAAAGGGAAATCCACTACTACTCCTTCCCCACCTTCAAATGATTTTGATAATCGGTGTCCTCCCGCATGCAATTGAGGGACGATTTCTCTCATGTGATCAGGGAGATTAGGCCTAAGGGCTCCACACAACCTAAGGAAAATTTAGAGAGTTTAAAAGGTGATAGTAGAAACAAAGGAAGGATTTCCTCACAGACTGGAATATATGGATTTTAAGTTTTATTTATTTATCTGTTGTTGAGAATAGTTGACTTCAAATTTTGGGACAATAGGATTTTTGGATATATTGGTAATATATTTTTGAAAATAATTTCAAACATCAATGAGATAATATGTCAAATATGAATGTGATGATGGGAGTCACACGGAGGGGTGTTTTTCTTAATTAACTAGTTATGCTATGATTGTTAAGAGCTAAATGGGAGTCACAAGGGGTCCCACCTACTAGTTATTATTTATTTATAACCCTTATTATGATTTATGACTTTTCCCCCTAACTAAAAAGTTGGTTGAGTTTTTAGCTAACTTAACTAATGAGGTAGTTCAACTACTTCAACCAGTTCTAATTGCTTAAAAGAAAAAGGAAAGGGGGGAAACAAGAGGAGGATAGAAGGAGAAGCATACTAAGGTTTTCTCTTTGAGTTTATGTTAAGATAGTTCAGTTTTCATTCATTCCTTAATTTATCGCAAGCCTAATTCTTTTTTATGATAGCAGGGTCTTATTGTAAACAACAAGATTCAGGGCTGAATTACATCATTCAGACACCTTTTTTTCAGAGGTGTTGATCTATCTTTGATAATCTGTGTAGACTTGTCTGTTTGTGAATTAGTTATCATGATTTACAAAGGCTATTGTGCAGATTCAAGTGGGTAACAATCTGTGTCAAGCTAATCCAGCTTTTAGAGTTCATTTTTTTTATTTTTTGTCAGAGGACCTTTTGTATGTTCCATCAAGGATGTCTAAGTTTGACTTTGGTCCGAAATTTCTTCATGAAATTTTGTAAAGAGAATGAATCTTTGGTGAATTGGAATGAAATAAAGGATTGCTTTATGTCTCATTTATCTTGATTATCATCTTGGTGTCTTTTCTTCTATCTCTACATTTATTTCAACAACTGTTATATTTACAAAATCATATAATAACGAATTTTCCAACAAGCTTTTATTTATAAAAAGACTAGCATAAGCACTTGTAATAAATACTTGTGAGTTAGGATATTAATTTTGATGGATATAAACATAGGGTGACATTCCCGTTTATTTTTCTTTAGCTAAGAAGAATCTAAAAATGCTTGAGTAAGATCATTTCATATATTTTCCTCAACAGATGGCATTGTAGGTACTGCCAATGTAAAGTCCGCAGACTCAGTGACAATCCATTTGAAAGAGTTGTATCTAAACTAGTCTGCAAGAGGGTTAGCTTCGTCTGTGTCTTCCAACCCCACTCATTCAGTGGATGTACACTGTGCAATTGTCAGCCAACCCAAATGGTAACCAACAACTAGGAGGGAATAAGAAGAAAGGATGTAATAATCGTAAGGGTGGGAAAAATGGTAATAAACCCAAGTACAATGGTAATAATTAGAAGACGAATAATACTATTGGAGAAGGAAAACGAGAAAGACGTAAGGTGAAGTTTCCTTGTAAGATTTGCACAGATGATCACCTTACCCATTTATGCCCCAAACTTGTTGAAGTTGTGAGGCTATTATCTCTACCACCCGTTGTGTTGACAAATCCATTTCCACATAAACAACACATGGCTTTGAGCTCCTCAAATTCTAGAAATGCGTTTGGTGGGAGTCAAAACCTGTCATTGCAAGACAACGGCCATTTTTGTATCAATATGGTCGATGTGAAAGTTCATGTAGCCACTCGATCTCAAGACTATAGCTCTTCATAAGCTATTCTTGGTCCAAAATCTCCTCCTCCTCCCCCGGAGATCAATTTACAGATTGAAAAACTAGAGCCACCACCTCATATTCCGAAAGGAGTACTCAAGCGCTCTACCCACAATCTAAATGCTAGAGCAGCCCAGAATTACTCTATTGTTGAGGACCTGGGTCAAACCCCTTGTGCGATGTTGGCTTTGGAGGTACTCTAAACATGTCCTTCACAGAGGAATGCCTTACTATCTACTTTCGGAGCTCTAGAACACAGTGGCTCAAAAGTTATCAAGTTTGACATCACAGATGTGAAGCCTCATTTTCCTTACCACATGACTTTCCAAATCCACATGGACTACTCAAAGTATGCCATCAAGCATGCGATTGTTGATGAAGGCACTGCTACGTGTGTGATGTCCATGATCTGTTGGAAAGCTCTCAGTTCTTCAACTCTTTCCAAGTCATCGAACATGTTGACTTATTTTGACGGTCATTCCTTCCTCCCTCACGGTATTCTTCCTACCTTTCTAGTCCAGTTAGGTGGGAAGACGGTAGAGGTGGAGGTAGAGGTAGTTGATGTGCCTCTTGATTATAACATGTTAGTAGGACGCAATTAGACCTATGCTATGGTCATCATCGTATCGTTTGTCTTCTGTACTCTTTTTTTTCATCATGAAGGGAATATCGTGATGATCAACTAGTTATCCTTTGTGTACTCTAGTCCTAATGCATCTATTGGACCATCGATCCCCGTGATCGACAATTCTCAACCGACAACTAAGAATATCAGTGTCGGAATGTATTCTTCCCTTATGGGTACTTTTGAATTCACGACACCGAGTGACCACATAGACGCCATGTCTAGTAGGTTGTTTTGATATGGACGTCTATTCCTTTCTGCACTTCCTATTTTAGCGATCCTTAGATTCTACCTTCCTCGACTGCGTCTTGTGAGGGTCAGCCACATACTAGAATTATATCACCAACCTCTATTATTAATGTTGTATATGTGATCCATATGGATATCGGTGGCCACCCACTTTTCCAACTGGCTCAAAATAGTTTTCTGGCAGTTTTGGTAATTTACTATTTTTAGCAGTTTTCACTTTTGGAGCCTTTTTTAGGCCCTAAATGATGTTTTTTTTTGGGAAAATAGGTTTGAAATATGAAATTTCCTTCAATATTGGGCCTAAAATGAATCTCCTTGATGGTACCTTTCCAACGGGCTATCATACGCCTAAAATACGACCCCGGGAAGTTGATGTACTAACTTACCCAAACGGGGCCCACATGACATTTGGTGCTTCATCTCTTAGGGTTAGGTTTTTGGATGTCTAAGGTTTTTGACATTCCTGCTTATTGTAAAAATGCCTTCATAGCCTCATTGTAATCATCTTCTTGTGAATGAGAGCAGTCGTCACATCTCTTATCAGAGATAAGCCGCCACCATTCCAGCAAGCTTGTTTCTGCTACATTTTACAGTTTCCAGCTTATTTCTTTATTAATAGAAAACTAGTTTTACTGTATCTCTGTTATTTTGTGTTAAGCACTTATTAATAATTTGTAATCATTTCATTTTTCTCATAAAATCCATATCAATATGGGTCAACAACCTCTTCTAGTCATGTTGAAGACCAACAACCAACTGTTGCAAGTCATATTGGGGGCATAAGTCTAGTCATCGCTAGTCACACTACACATACATCACCAACCTCGCTATTCATGTTGGGGATCCATCATGAACTTCTTCTAGTCATGTTGGGGATTTACTACTAGCCTCTGCAAGTCATGCTAGGATCATGTCACTAGCCACTGCAAGTTAAGTTGGGGGCATTCATACGATTGAGAAGCCTAGACATGTAAGAAGTAATCCCAAGTTCCTTTATAGGCTTTGAAAAGGAGATAGCCTTACTCATTTTTTCCCTGCTACTATTGTGGTACACGAAGCGTGGTTCTTTCCTGGGTGGCCTTCAGGTTCTGAGTCATCTTTGGCTTCCCAACCTTCTTTGGTTGATACAAAAGTCATGTTGATGCAATCTTCAACTGACACCCCTCTTCCTTTAGGGGATGATGCATCCCTTGAACTCATTGTCTCGCATCCTGTTCAACCAGCGATCGTTTCGATGCAATATTCAACCAACACCACTCCTATTTTGTGGGGTGATGCATCTCTTGACTTTGTTGTCTCGCATCCTATTCAACCAACAGTTGAAGAAGTGGTCGCGTTGATGCAATATTCTATCGATCCCACTCTTCTCTTGGAGAGTGACAAGTCTAAGGAAGTGAAATTTCTGATTCAATCTTCAGTCAATCCCACTCTTCTTTTGAAGGGTGATGCATCCTTCGTCCATGTCCTTAGCATTTCTAGTTGTGTACATTCTTCACTAGGGAGCATTCTAATCTCTTCGAGTATGCTCCCTCCAAGTCCTAGGGTGGTTTCCTTTGATTTGAATGATCTTATAGAGCCTCTAATTCCTTCTTCTACACCCTTCCAAATAAGGGGCATTCTTCAATATATTGTAGATAAGGTAACCTCTACAAGTATTTTATCCTCATTGACTTGGAAATATTTGGGTTTTCCCAAGCTTGTGTCAACCCTTCGTAAGTTGTTGACCTTTCACAGAAGTCTTGCATGGGATCCTTGGCCTCCCCCATTACATGCTACTTAGAACAGCATCAACGAGTCCAAGTTAATATCTTTTCGGACTCGTTCAAAAATCAAAAAAGTTTTTGAGTGATTTGTCCCTTTCACACTCATTAAATTGGACTTGAAAGGTCATGAGTCTTAGTTAAGATCTTTTCCGACTCGTTCTCAAAAAGAAAAAATATTGTTGAGTGAACTTGTCTCTTTCACACTCTTAAATTGGATTTGAAAGGATGTCTATTTGGCACACGTTTATCCCTTTTTCACACCAAGTAGACTAAAATACATAAAAAGGGACATTTTTTGGCATTAAGTTGTGATTGCATCTCATGCCCTCACTTGTAGTATTGAGCCTATAGCCAATTCTCTCTTTTTGTTATAAATTGTTTGCCTCAGTATTTTGCATCCTCAACCAAGAAGAGACTTGTTTATATCCTTCGAAATTTTACACCCTATACCCAAGAGGGAACATTCCCCCAAGTGTCCATATTCCACATGCATCTCCTTGCATTGATCATAGGTATGTTCCACTATTGGAACTAGTTTTTCTTACTTGCGACACTTGTTTCCTCCTCTGTATCATAACATTCATTTGTCTATGAAAAATCAAAAACAGATGGGAAGGAAGGGAGTATTATCTTATGTTGGAAGCAGTCGCATCGCCTTTGAATAGAGAAGAAAGTTATTGAGTCCATTTGTCATCATAATTTTGGGATTAGCATGGCCTTAGGAAGTTGATATTGTTACAGAGTCTTCTCTATCGAATGGTTACTCTTCCAGTCCCTATAGAGAGTTTTATTGATACCTACTACATCTCATGGTTTTATCATAGTGACTATGTTGTCAGAGTCCTCCATATGTCTCATGATATTGTTCAAAGGAAGTTTATCAACATGTGTCAACCACTCCTTAGAACTCTTGACTTTGCATGTCAGCCATACCCTCAGTGTGTCTCAAAGTCACATGATAATGTAGTCCTATCATGCACCCTAGTCCTACTTGTTTCATCGGTAGGTAACCTTGAGCCCAATAGTCGACACTTCATCATTGACCATTGATTGGGTCGTTTCCCTTGTGTTCGACGACAAGACATCTATTCACACATTGTGATTTGTGCAGTGTCTTGGATTCCATTAGACTTATTGGTGGTTTCCTCTCCTTTGTCAGCATTTTTCATCATTGGCTTCTATTCAAAGGGTCTTTTTCGTGTACCACTTGCACTTGGCACATGCAAAAGACACACAGGGTCATTGGTTCATGAATATGTTATTCATCCGATTTCCACCAAATCATGAAGCTCATGCTTTGTACCTCGTGTTGAATAATGACAGATGATTTAATTCTCTCCTTTCAGTAGGTCTCTTTCCATCAACTTCCGCTCATCTATTCTCGAAACAAGACCTAGAGTCTTATGAGTACCTTGAGGATTGCAATAATTAGTGGTAGGTTCTCTCGCCATCAACAGTTGGGAATACATCAATGTCTCCTGATCGATGGATTCTTCAGGTGTTCGACACAAACTCCTCTATTCACACTTGTAAGAATTTACTCGGTGCCTTGATACCTACTTTCATTATCAGTAGGTTGTCTTGGGTTTGTTAACCGTATACCTCAATGACTAGTAATCAAATGATGTCTCATTGTGTTCGACCTCAACTGCTTTATTCAAATGACGTAGACTTGCACCCTTGGTGGATTGTGTAGAAGACTTGAAGATATCACTATGTGGCCGCAGATTTCTTGAGTTGTTGCTTCATTTTCATTGGATCAGTACCTATATGACTTCAGTGATCATGGGAGATCATATTGTACTCCATTGTATACATATATCCTCAGATTTCTTTTGATACTGGTTCTACTGGGCCTTGTTCGTGACTATGACATATTTTTGGCATGTAACCTCATTTGTACTTGCCTATTCATGGCCACAGACACTTGTTTGGTATATTTTTACATGGATCTGCAGTGTAATTTTATTGGCAACCATGTATTCAAAGTCAGTGCAGAATGTAATGAGAAACTAGACCTTCCAGTTGGTTCCCATCACTCCACTTCTAGGTTATTTATAATGTATTTAGACCATTGCAGATACTCCTCTGACCTCACACATTAGGGGGCATTTGTTATAGCAAGATTTGCATCACCCTATGCAATCTTGCATAGAAGGCATTTTTCCATTCCCCCATGCAAACTTATCATCCCTTTTTGTAAATTCCAGAGCCAAAAATACATATTTTTCCACATGTACTCATCTTGCCTATTATACAACATGCGTATATGCAGGATGCTCCACTACAGCCTGCATACATCGTGATGTGTGCTAAAAAATGAAAATTAATGTCATTTTCCATGTCATGATAGGATATCTATGATCCTTGGCCTTCCATATACTTGAAACATTTTGAATCGGCCCTTCAGTTCCATTTGAAGGCTATAAATGGGCCAATTCCGAGCTATGGAAAGAGGAGAAAGAATTCAACTTTGAGAGAAAATTTACTCTAGAGAAATTATTTACTTCATATTTCGTCTACATCCCTTTGTCCTTTAAGTCTGAACACAGTGTTCAGCCCCCAATCTCTTCCCTTATTAATTGAGAACCTCATTGGTTCTCTCTTAAGAGCTTGACTTTGGTGGAGGATTGAAGTGGTGGAGGCCCAACTGGAAGGAACTTATTTTCTTGATTCTGAACCGTGCCGAAATGGAAGTCTATAATATTTTCACTTTTGTTGATCATTTATTAATATAAATACTCCTTTCCCATCCAATTGATATCTTGAAAATATATTGAGTTATTATCCATGGGTGTATGTGTTATGTATATTAATGGATTATGCTATCTAATGTGATAATCCTTTATATTATCACCATATGGTTTCTTTGCTTGGTCGTTGAGAACTAGTTGCAAGTATATAGATTTGGTTCAAAGTGCTCAACGGTGGACTTCATTGAACATCTGGAAAAGGTGGGCCTCTTTCTTATCTCACTTGCATATTGGTTTATATAGCATGTTTTTGGGATAGAGTTGATTTCTACAGTCATTTCCATGTGTTGTGGTTTACCCTAGCCATAGATATATTTTCCTCGTAACATTTCTAGCTTTTCTTTGAGTGCTTCTTCAATTCTTTTATCTTCTTCAATTTGAACCTTCAAATTTTTGATCATTTTTTCTAGTTCCTGAGTATCTTCTTTTTTTTCTAGTTTCGCTTGTAGTTTCTTTTTTTTCTTCTTTTCTCTTCTGATAACTTCTATGGAACAGAACAATTCTTGTCAGTAGACAACTTCTGCCTCTTCATATTCTTCTTCAGATTCTTCTTTATCAGAGTCTTCTACTGCCATGAATAGAACTCTTTCTGTCTCACTGTCATTGACTTCATCTTCATCTGATGATGAGATGTCTTCTTTGGTGCATAAGCTTTTCTTGAAAAAATTATTTTTGGTTATTTTGTCTTTATATGTTTGTTTGTTATTTGAGTAACCTTCATCATTTCTCTTTTTCTTATGAGGAAATTTGTTATCAAAATGACCAATACCATCACAATTAAAACAAATCAAAGGAAGCTTACCTCTATACCTGTTGTTTGTTCCCTTGTTCAATCTTCTAACAAATATGGTCGCTTCTTCATCATATTCCGAGATGTCAATGTTCCTACTATGTTCTTTTTATTTTTTCTTTCCCTTTTGCTTTGACCTTTTGGATGCTTTGAAGGCTGCTTCTTTTATATCTGGATTTTCATGTTCAATTCTCATTTCATATGCTGTGAATATTCCATGTAGTTCATCCATGCTTATTGAGTTTAGATATGCTCTTTCTTCTAGTGTTGATATCTTAGGGTCAAATCTCATAAGAAGAGATCTTAGTACCTTTTGAACAATTATAGATTCTTTTATTTCTTCTCCCAATCCCAAGATTGCATTTACTGTTTCATCGACTCATAAAAAGTAAGCTGCAATATTCTCATCTTCCTTCATCTTTAGTTGTTCGAACTGGCCTCTATAAGTTTGAGGCTTTGCTACTTTGACTTTTGAATATCCTTCATAAATATTTTGAATTTTGTCCCAAATCTCTTTAGCATATTTACAATGTACAAATTTTGTGAATAGAGATTCTCCAAGACCATTCAGAAGTGCATTTGTGGATTTGGAATTATTCTGACCAAGTTTTACTACTTTGTCATTTGTCGGCGAGACTATTGGTGATGTGTATCCATCTACAATTGATTGCAAAATTTCAAATATTTGTTCATGTATATATGTCTTCATCCTTATAATCCAAAATGCATACTTATTTCCATCAAACTGTGGTGTTCCATTTTTATACATGTTATTGCTCTCCATGATCTACCTTTCAGTGGTTAAACTGATTTTAGAAGGAACCTGCTCTGATACCAATTGTTGGATTACTGAGAGGGGGGGTGAATCAGTAATAGATAAATCTAATCCTTTTTAACCATATAATGCAAGTGTTATATCAATGTAGCATTATCATCCAATATTTGCAGAGTAAATAAACAATGAAAAAATGAATAATCATGCACATACACACTAAACCAGTGTTTTTATGTGGAAACCTAAAGCAGGAGAAAACTATGGAATTTTTTTTCTTATATGTATTGAAGAATTACATTCATCAAAAGCACCAACTTCCTTTGTTTTCTAGCTGCAACTGGAAGGAGGCTCCAACCCCCTAGTTTCTCAGTCTACAACTTAAGAGAAGCTCCAACTCCCTAATTCTCTGGCTACAACCAGAAGGAGGCTACAACCCCCTATGTTCTTCAACTACAACCGAAAGGTGGCTACAACCACATGTCCTTTCCCCTTCCAACCTCCCTAACATATAAGTAAAATGATGGAACCACTGTCACACTATCACTATGATATATACTGTTGTAAACCTATACCAATAAACCTCCACCAAACAACATGTACCAATAACCTGAGCATCAACCATTTATAAACATGTACTTCAACCTGTAATCAACCTGTACCATAAACAAGTGCATCAACCATGCACCAACCTATACCAAACAACCTGTAATCAACTTGTAACATAAACAAGTGCATCAACCATGCACCAACCGGTACCTCAACCTACAAACCTTCCTTAACTTTAACAACAAGAGACTAGCATTTTCATCAAACTTTACTTTAGTCTCACATGACTAGTTTTGGATTAGTCAACAACCCTAACTTGAAATAATCATAACTATGTAGCTAGAATGAAAAAAGATCTGAAAATAGTACACAATGTTCGTCAATGTCTTTTATGCAATTCCTCCAGGTGTCACTACTTGAAACCTCTCAGAAAGGAGTTATAGCAAAAATGGCATACCTTGTTGAATATTGGCTTATTCTAGAGAGCAAACTTGTAGAGAGTGCCCCGCATGGGATATTTGTTTTATGGATCTGAAAATTTTACATAGAATACTACAGATTGTACTCTAACCAACACTTTTGGTCTTACTAAATTTGTATCTGTTATAAATCAGTTATGACATTTTTACCCGAAACACTTGCTTTAGACTAGTTTCAGGACTAGCCACAAACCCTATTTTCCACGGAGTGTAACTCCAAAAATACGACCCAAAAGATAAAAAAAATTACCACAACTACTTGGATATTTTTCCAGAAAGGCCTCCCAATTTCACGGTCTGACTCATTCTATAAAAATAGTTATTGCAAAAATGGTGAGATGGCCTGTAAATAACATACCTTAGAAAGCATCATCAAAAGAATTTATCCTCCCTTGAATTTTGGCCTTCTTTACTTCACCTTCCCTCTGAAATTTGGCTTAGATATACTTTGTGGACCTGAGTCACCTATAGATATTCAATATTCTCAAGTGTGATTAAAATGAGAGAGCCTTGCCTCTTATTTATACTCTCCAAGTAGCTTCCTTAGAAGCATCTTCTAGGACACTTTATCCACATAGTCACCTATTTCCAACTCTGTCCAATTTGCCACTTGTCCATGTATCCAATAGCCACTTGACCACTTAACCCATTTTCCTCATTTTAGGGTTAACCTTCTTATAACCACTTTCCATAAGTAGAAAGTTCTTTATTTACTTTATTATTTAAATAATCCTCCTTGATTTTGTCACTTCACTTTATTATTCAAATAATCCTCTTTGATTTTTTCACTT
>CBVK0101377198.1:0-17638 GCA_900067695.1 Picea abies | reverse complement strand
ACCTCCAATCTCTTATCCAATCAGATCAGTACATATATGTGACTTTTTATTATATAAAAATATATGCTTTTAATTCCATAGCTCCAACATAGGTATTGTGCAAATATTTCGGGTCAAAGGACAAATTAATATGTAGTCAACGCATTATCGATCGCTATAATCCCTTTATGCCTACGATGGGGACTAATAAAACACTCCAAAAGAATATTCATTGTCGTTTTTAATTTACTATTTTGAAAAAAATTAAATTAAAATTTTAAAATAAGAAATTTTCTATTAAATATAAATTAAATATTAATTTTCATGAAAGAAAAATAAATAAATTTAAATATCTATTTTTTAAGAAAAATACTTGAAAACAATTTTGTTTTCATAGTTAATGAAATAAATGTTTAGACTTGGCTCAAGATTTACATCTAGCAAAATTTCTAAGAATGACTAATATCCAATCAATTACATAAATCAGACACAACAAATAGGTTTATCTCACAAACTTTTGTAATTATTTTCTTTGTAACATTTTTTGAGTAAATACATCATTTTAAAGATTGTAAATTAGTTCAACTTTTAACTCCAAATACCACTTTGCTATACACCCATCCCTTTGACGTGTGATGTAGATATTCCATTTTCCCTTCAATGGGATTTTTCAAAATTATTTACACAATAATGAAAACCCTTAAATTATAGCATACATAACCTATCCATGGATTTTATCTTTGGCATGCATGCATCAATATCATAACTATGTAATAAAACAAGAATAACTATTTGAGCATGCACGCATCAATATCATAACATTGGCATGCATGCATCAATATCATAACTATGTAATAAAACAAGAATAACTATTTGAGCATGCACGCATCAATATCATAACTAATGTTATAGTTAAATGTATTTTTACTACAAATAAACCATTAACAAATAAATCATTAGTTCATATGGGACAAATACTTATTTTTGGGTCAAATTTGTACAATGAATTTCTTAAGAGGATTTACGACTTAGTTTTAGATTCATATATTGCAAATTCATTCAGTCATCCTCAAGTCGAGAATGTGTGACAAGAGTAATTCACTCATCCTCATCCCCAAGGAATTTATTGGAGGATTTACAACCTAGTTTTAGATTCATATATTGCAAATTCATCCATCCATCCCAAGTCGAGAGTGTGTGACAAGAGTAATTCACTCATCCTCATCCCCAAGGAATCCATTGGAGGATTTACGACCTAATTTTAGATTCATATATTGCAAATCCATCCATCCATCCTTAAGTCGAGAGTGTGTGACAAGAGTAATTCACTCATCCTCATCCCCAAGGAATCCATTGGAAAAAATAACTAATACGTAACAACCATCCTTAGTCGAACAAGATCTAAACAAGTATACATGTTAAAACCCTATTGATCCAACTACAATAAAGGCATTCATGGATCATTCAATCCACAAATGACCCTTCTTGCTCACAATATGATCAAGCACTCCCTATGGATATCAATCATATCAAAGCTACAAGTCCTCTTTGTCAGTTGTTACTCTACAGAGAACAAGACTAGTGCTTACCATGTTTAAAAAATCCCTTGCTTGTATTTCTCACCAATGCATAGGATCTAGTAGTTTTCAATAAGGCCAAAACAATGTTATCTATGTGAGAGCTCCAACACAATCAGGGAAAATAATTAATGAGAATAGATAATAAACAAAAATGGAACAACAATGTTATAAATGTTCCATGCTCCTCCTTTTTTGGGTTGTATATAGAGAATCTTTGACTTGACATCACACTTCGCTTTTGCCACTTGTACGTCATGCCTCAAATGCCTCTTTGTCCATCATTCCCCTTAGGTTTTGGTGTATTTTATTTTTATTTTATTTTATTTTTATGTATGTTCATTGTGATTCTACCTTGTCTTCCCTCCATGTTTATCAAACTTTGTTATGCCAAAAAAAAATTGGTCACACTTGTGTCTTGTGCTTAAAACGTTTCAAGAATGCACTTACATCACCTTTAATTTTAGTTGAGTTGCTCCCTAGAAACACGACAGAAAATGTTTAGTGGCAAACTTTACAATTGTAGAGCAGCACGACTATAAAACTAAATACGACGTCATAAACATGTTTTATCTTTAACAGAAATGAAAATGAAAGGTATATGAACCATTCATGTCAAGGCGTGAAGTTTTAGAAATGCATTCCTTCTTTTTGCTGGTGGTTGGAGTTGGACCCCTCCATGTTGAATGTGTCAATGTGTCAGATCACATCAAAACCATTTTCACTATTGTACTAAAGATTTGACTCCCCATGTTTATAAAGCTCGAGAATTGGTGGAGTATATTGGACTCCCCATGTTTATAAAGCTGGAGAATTGGTGGAGCACTTTTAAAATAGGAAAAAATAAAATTCAAGGTAGGATTACTGAAATGATGAATGATGAGGTAAATAACACCATAACCATCCACATATATATATATATATATATATATATATATAAATTTAAATCTTTAAATTTTTAAGGTTAAATGTTAAAAGAAACAACATGATTTTACTGGGTAATCTTTCTCATGAGAGAAGGGGTGATGATGTTTTTTGCAAATACTATATAGGTTGAAACCGCATTTTGGTTTTAGAGTACAATTTATAACTGTTTTTTATTATCTTAGAGGTCGTCTTCCTTGTATGTAAGGAAATAAGTTAACAACTCAAGACTCAAAAACATCAAAGAGGACTGAAAGTCTACCCCCTTATGATAATGAGTAGTGTAAATTTGGGGATAGATAGTTATCATTATTCTCAATTGACCACTAAATTATGATAAGTTTTGCCACTTTCAAAAAGTGAAAAAAAAAAAAACAAAACTATGATAAGTTTTGCCACTTTCAAAAAGTGAAAAAAAAAAAAACAAAACAAAAAAAACAAAAAAAAACACAAATCTCTAACTTGAAAACATTTTAGCTATTAAAAATTAACCACATATATAAAATACTAAAATAATAACATTAAGTACTAAAACTTGAAATAATGTATAAAACGAATATGTTGTGTTTAATTTTATATATTTTAACATTTGTTTTATTATCATTTTTTTAAATATATAAAAGTATATTTTTTAGATTTTTGAAAATAAATTTTGTATAAATTTTATAACTTTTTCCACTTTTTGAATGTAAACTTAATCCATTATTAAGGAATGACTCATAAGCTTAGAATATTGGGAAAAAAGTAATTAATTAATGAATTTAAAAAGTGTTAAAAAGAAATAGTTGTTATACATAATAGAATAAATGGTCAGATTAATATTATTAAAAATAGGAAAGAATGGGTTAAACAATTAGTTGGATACTAATAACATGAATGGTAGGATTAATATTATTAGAAATAGGGAATATTTAAAAAAAATAAAATTGAATAGTAATAATGTAAAAAACATATATTAAAGAAGGTTAAATTTTATAGATTTTGAAATTTTTTTGTTTGTTATTATCATTTCTGATTTTAGATTATTGAAATTGTGATTTTAGATTGTTAAAATCATTTTTTCTAATGTTGAAATAGATTCAACATTTTTTATATATGTATTGCTAATTGATTTTATTTTTTAAGTGATTAGAAAAAATTGAATTCATAGAATGTTTAGACTAGGTTAAATTGATTTGGTTAAATTTATATGAATTGAGAAAATAATATATAGAGAGAGAGACCCCACTGAAGTTCGATTCTTGAAAATGGCATGTTTATGTTCTTAATGAGTATATTGTTGTAATGGCATTGTGCCTTGTACTAACAAAGCCTTGAGCTTCCACACAATTCAATTTACCTTCTTCTAAATGAAGGAAAGTGCCCAATAGATTTTGAAATAGAATGAGAACAATTATAAACATATTAGTGATTAAAAAGTTCAACTAAAAATGAAAATAAATTGAATAAAGAGGAGAATGAACTTAATAGTTATTAGAGATAAAAGGGTAAAAATATAATGATAAAAACAAAGGAAGGGGGAAGAGGTTCTAAAAATGTCGGAGAAATATTTGATATAATCAAGAGGGGTTAAGATAAATGGTTGAAGTAGAAATTAGGAAAATAGAAAAAGGAAAGCCATCTAAACTTAATATAACTAAAAGGCATAAGCAATAGAAATATGAAGGAGAAAGAAAGATGAGAAAATGTTAGAAAACAAATAAATATTGAAGTTTTTGGATAATGGGTTGTCAAGAGTGGCTAAGTTTATACCCATCTTCACTATTAAAGTTATTCAAATGTTCTTTTTTTATTTCGAGAGTCTATCTAAAGATGTGGGTTGAACAATGAGAAACATGTGATAGGACTTTGGTGTGATCAAAACAAATGAGATGTTTGGTGTTATGGAAGTGCTTTGTAATCACAAATTTAGCAACACGATTGTGAGGGGTGTCTATTATATGTTTTTCAAGGTGGGTTTGGATAGAACAACCAATTTATTACCACAAGAACATGGAATTCAGTAAACACCTTCACAATTGAGAGGGTTTATATTTGTTTGAGGGCTTTGTGAAGATTAAATAAGATCGGGGGAATAAGACTTATTTTTTGTGTGTGCATGCAATAAACTTGGTGGGAAAGGGAGTCATCAAGGTGTTGAGTAACTAAAACATCTAAAAAGGGAAGAGAGTTATATTTTTGGATTTCCATTGTGAATTGAATATGGGGGTATAATTTATTGTGGTGGTCAAATAATTATTTTAAGGAAGACTCACATGGGCCAAATAACAAAATGCCATCAAAAAACCAAAAAATGTTTGGGTTTCAAGGAGAAATAATTAAGGATTAAAGTTTCAAAGTGTTCCATGAAGATATTTGTTACTCACAAGGAAGAACAAAAATCTTACCTTAGTGAAGTCCTCCAAGTTTATGATTAGCTTATTTCTCAAATCAACAAAATCTTTTACACCTTTCTCCTTTGATAAACCAAAACTAGAACCAATCCTCCTCGATCCTAGAAGCTAATGATTATCATATTTCTCAAATCAACAAAACCTTTTACACCTTTGTCCTTTGATAAACCAAAACTAGAACCAATATTCCTTTCTAGCCTCCAACCAAAACTACAATTTATCTTCCTTACATTCAAGGTATCACCAACTACATCTCCAAAATCTTAACCACTGTTGCTTATACCCTCTAGTTATATCTTTTTGAATCCCCTTCCTTTTTTATATTTTCCTAATTTCTATTTTAATTTTTTACTCAACCTCTCTTATAATTGTATCAAATATTTTTCTAACCTTTTTAAAATGTATTCACCCCTTTAATCTTATATTCTTATTCTTTTATCTTTTATAATTATTAAATTCCTTGCCTTTTTATTTAATTCCTTTTATATTTTCCTAATTTCTATTTTAATTTTTTACTCAACCCTCTTATAACTGTATCAAATATTTTTCCAACCTTTCTAGAATGCCTTCACCCCTTTAATCTTATATTCTTATTCTTTTATCTTTTATAATTATTAAATTTTTTTCCTTTTTATTTAATTTCTTTTTCATTTTAAGTTCAACTTTATAATTTTTCATTTATTTTTTATTTGTGGTTTTCATTAACTTCTTTCTCTCTTACAATATATGATGACTGATCTAATGTTTAGCAGAATGTGGCATATGTTGAGGTAATTCAATTGAAGAAAAAACAATTACATGGAATGAAATAATAAAAAGTAATTTATACCTTTAAGAAATTAGATTCTTTTAAATACTTGATTTGCTCTAATTTTTTAACAGATAACATTATAAATTTTTTTTTCGAAAGAAAAAAAAAAAATATATATATATATATATATATATAATTAATTGTTTATTATTTTTCAAAATATTAATAGTGTGCCTTTTCATGTCATGTCTTACCTTGCCAGATCACGTCTTGCCATACCAAAACATATATTATTAGTATCCAATTAATTGTTTATTATTTTCCAAAATAATAATCTTATCATTTATTTTTATGTATAATGGTTACTTCTATTTAACACTTTTTTTATTCATTAGTTGGTTATTCTTCTTCATTGTTCCAAACTTAATTAATTCTTAATGTTGAGTGAAAAACATTATAAATTTATAAAACTTATACATAATTTAATTTTAGAAAATCTATTTTCAAATATCAAAAAATATATTTAAAAATAATAATAATTTGTTTTATTTTAAATTACAAATACTATTATATTTTATATCTTTTTCATTTTATTTTTTAACATTACTCATATTACATATCTTAGAAATTTTGTCTTTTTTAAATGAATCAATATATTTATATTTAAAAAAATATGCCCCGGATGGGGTGCCACGCGGCCATGTGGAGACAGCTGGAGGCGCACTCGGCCTAGGCTTAAATGCTGAGGGCCGCCACCCACAAGCCAACATTAACGATGGGGGACGGCTTCTGCAGCAGACTTAAGTTGATGGTACGCCCCCCTCGCGCGTTCATTTACAGCGCACTCGGCATACTTCTCTGTACATTTTGCAAAAGCTTTTTGCCTCTATAATATAGCAGGGTCTACCTTTTTTATTTAAAAATATATATATATTTAAAAATATATATATTAAAAATTATATTTTTTCGATTTAAACTTGCACAAAATTGTTCACTCATACATCTAACAGAATACACTTGTTTCATAGTATGTAGAACTTTAATATTTGAAGTTTCAATTTTTCCTTGTACTCAAAGTGTATTGCAAATGAATCGATAACACAATTGTTTCATAGTATCTATAACTTTAATATTTGAAGTTTCAATTTGTTCTTATAGTCAAAGTGTTTTGCTAATCAATTAATAGAGAACACACTTGTTTCATAGTATCTAGAACTTTAATATTAAAAGTTTTAATTTTTCTTTATAATTTAAATGTTTTGCAAATTAATTAATAGATAAAATCATATTTTTTCTTTATTTATAATTTTTTCTTTATAACTTAATTATTTTTAATTGAGTGGAGAAACCCTCTACAACTAAATAACATAATACATTAAAATAATAATAAAAAAATTAAACTAATAATAAAAATAATATTTAATAAATAATAAAATAATAAACATTTATATGATCCATTATATATATATATATATAAGTTTGATATTTTTTAATTCTTTAATATTAATGTTTAAACTAACATAGATTTATTTCAATCTTGGAACCTTCTTATCTAAACCCTAATTTTAACAGGTATCAAATCTTTTAAAGTAAAAAAAAAATAGCTTATAAAACTTGAGAAAAGGTTAAAGATTTGCACCTCTAGATTTGATAGGAACATTTAATAGATCCAAGATTAAGGTGGATCTATATTAATATATATATTAAATAAAAATCTAAATTATAAAAAAAAAATTATAATTAATGAAAAATATTAAACATTTAAATTTAAAATTATAATTTTATGTATACAAAAATTGGTTTATAAAATATTTTTATAAGAAAAAAATGATAAAATTAATGAGTTCATAATTTTATTACATAAATAAAAATATTTATAGCAAATTAAAACATTTCAATTAAATATTTCATTTTCTCTAAAAGTTTTAGGTTTTGACTTTTCTGTGTTCACAATTTTATTACATAAATAAAAATATTTATAGCAAATTAAAACATTTCGGTTAAATATTGCATTTCCTCTAAACATTTTAAGTTTTGACCCTTCTTTAATGATATTTTTCCAAGATATTTGCCTAATAATTAAACAACTCTTTTAATACATTTCAATTACATGCCGTTTTTGTTTTATTATTTTTTATTTTATTTTGAATATAATTATTTACCATGTGTTTCTTAAACCTGGTGGACCAAAAAGACATTATAGAAATGGTATGGTATCTTCGAAATCTCGACGATCATCACCGTTCATATATATAGTGTGGTGGTCATCATGAACCAATCGTACTACTCCTGCGATATGAACCCCACGTATCTACTAAATCCAACATCCATTACACTTATAAGTTGAGGCGCATCCACACTTATCAAGTACAAATCATGTATTCAGTGCAAAGCTAAATGATTTTTTTAGATTCTGAATCATGGTGGATTAGGCTCACGAGTCACGATCTCTATTCATTGTTCAACATTATGGTGCAACCAAACGGATAATTTTCACTGGCTGATGTTGTAGGGCCCAGGGTAAGAGGAGGATAGGGTTAAATTATTTTAAGACGTACGCATGATATTTTAAGCCTTGAAAAGTATTTTGAGACGTGAAATGCGGTGCATCTGTTAAACAACTGTCAAATGATAGAACTTCACTCTTTCATTGGGTGGGCCACCT
Organism: Picea abies; assembly: GCA_900067695.1. Classification (NCBI taxonomy): domain Eukaryota; kingdom Viridiplantae; phylum Streptophyta; class Pinopsida; order Pinales; family Pinaceae; genus Picea; species Picea abies. Next base: position 9,349 of record CBVK0101377198.1, on the reverse strand, counting down.
GATGCTGAGAGAAGAGATGATATGTCCGTGTCTTATTCTAAGACATATTTCTAAGTTTTTTTTTTTTGTCACGATCGAGATTATTTACAAAATTTCAGTTTTACAAATTGTTAAAATCTTATTTTAATGTATAAATTGATTTAATATTTTTTTTTAAATTAATAATTATTATAGTCCGATTTGTTAAAATCTTATTTTAATGTATAAATTAATTTAATATTGTTTAAAAAATTTAATAATCTACTAATCTAATAATTTCAGATTTCGGACAAATATTTTAAAAAAAAATCATCATTTGATAAAAACGTTTAACCTACAACAATTTTAATCACTAAAATATGTAACTCTATCTTTGTAACCAAATTTTAAGTGGAAAATATTTTAACTCTCTTTCTAACCAAATTTTAAGCAAACCTCTTGGAAAAAATAGAGTAAAGAGCAAGGCCTCACTAGTCATTCGTTCATGTAAAATTTACTCAACATCTACACGTCACAAATAAATATTTATTTCAACATCCCCTGCATTATATGACTCAATCATCTTATAGAGCTACAAATTATAAAGGCAGAAGAATTTTAGAAGGGAATGCAAAGTGTATGTGGACTTACATCAGCCAGGATTCAGTAAAGGATAATACATTCGGAAAACCCATATGGTGAATCAAATGCAGTGCTAAGATAACTTGTCAATGAATCCAGGAAACAAACGGATGAAAAATTATAACTAAGTATTTATTTAACCCACGGCTCCAGCAAGCAGAGACGGCCCTTCAGAGCTTGGGAGTGGCTGGAGTGCTTTGCAAAAGGATTACTATAATAAAGTATTTCCCCCAAGGCCATATGGCCATGGGCGTAAATGATGGTCCCACTTAGATCTCTTTAATGCCAGTAATAATGTGGCGAAGAAATTACAACAAATAAATTTATCAGATCCAAGATATTCAAAAGATAAATCACCCGCAGTTCTCTGCACTGCGGGCATTTCAGGAAACGTGTCACTCAGAACTTCCTGGCATTTTAGAAAAGAACAAACCTGCTTGTACTTTGGAGGAGATTGAAGCTGGGACATTTCTAATTCTTACACCACATGAAAGAAGTCATCTGCATTTCATCTCAGGCTTCAGCTTGAGTTTTGGAGCAAGTCAAAATATTAATTAAGAGGGCATTTGAGTTTGTTGAGAAGTTGGAAGCGATTATTGTAAAATTTCACAGGAAAATGGCGGAATACAAGAGCCAGATGGAAAAACAATCTGTCCCATAAGCTATTTTTAACCTCGTAGACATTAAAAATACTTTCTTTCTTTCTAATTGCACTTATGACCAGGAAACTAAATCATTATTTTGCAGTCGAACCTTTCTTGGTAGATGTTCGACTTAAAGAACTTCCGTTAACAATCCAGCGCCCAAGCTCTCCTATTTAGTCGGCCATAGCCTGTCCAAACCAGAAAAGAAAACCTCCTAATGACTCCAGCTGTAAAACTGTAGCTGAATATATACTTCAAGGTCATAAAATACTAAAATTATTTTCTTCGAGTTTTTTCTTAAAGAATAAGTAGGACATTGTATAGGAGATGCAAAACACAAATCTGAACATATACATAATGACACTTGCTGTAAAAAGAATGAGCAACTAGAAGGCCAGGAGAACAACCTTACAGCAAGTAGGAAGTTTGTAATCTGTACCCATTCTTCCAATTTTTCTGATATGTTGATCTTCCAAACCATGCATATAAGTACCTTAGCTACTATACAGACCATATCCAATTTTATAGAGAGGAAACGCACTTCTATCCTCTAGGGGCACACTTCACCTCTGTAGCTGCCCAAAAGAGCGGGTAACTTGATTTTCGCTCCTATGCAAGTTCAGCTAGATACTCGTAGAACCTTCGGTGAGAAAGTCTGGACAACAAAGCATTTATTTGAAATAATTTCTCAATTTCTTCAAGCGTTGAAATCAAGATTCAACATCCGCCTCAGGTTCTTCGTGGCGGAGGCCACATCCGAAGAGAATCCTTGCATCTTTGCTCGAGGAGGACTATATTCTGGTGCATCCCTGGTTGGAGAAGAGGGTGCTGAGTGAGAACCTGGTATGGTAGCAGCAGTTCCAGCTCCACCAAATTCATCATTATTAGAAAGCGGCAACTCCAGGGAAACACTTCTCAGTTGTCGCATGGAAAATTTTGGCAATGGTAATGAGCTTGGTGGAGGGGAATTGCTGTATGCGGGTCCTGCCCAGTTCTCTGTCATGTGGAGACATGGAGAAACTGCACAGACCTGTTTGCCTATATCATCAAGACTAAGAGCCCCCATGGCTTCAAGAAACAGACCTTTTGAACCATCTTCAGGATCCAAAGAAATCTCGGCTGCCCCCGGCTCTTTTAATAGAACTTCGTGTCCAACTTGCAAAGCCTCATTACTGCCTTTGGGAAGATAATTGCCATCATTCAAATCAGGAAGGGTAGAAGCCAAGTCTTGTCCTGATTCCTTCTTCTTCCAGCCTCGAGAATCTGGTGTGAATAGGATTCTCTCTTCCATGTCGCAGTCGCAGTGTATTCCATTTATGTGATCTCTTACCTTACTTTCGAGATATGCGTTGTTGTACCCCTTGCCTGTGCAGTCGCTGAAACCCCCAAAAACAGTGCCTTCGGCATGAGGGGGGCTTGAGGCACCGTCATGACGAGAACTAGTAGTACTCTTTCCATAGGTTATATCAAGAGAATCAGACTCAGAAGCGTCTAAGTACACTTCATCTACATCCTTCGGACGATCATAAACATCTGTGTTACTTGTAATTGGTGACTCGCCAGAGGCCTTTGAAGGATTCTTGGCAGCAAGTTCTGCCTTTGGGGGCCTCTTAAGAAGAGTAATGCCCTTTGCTTCTGATGAATTATCAACCCTGGCATTATTGTTCTTTCCTCCATCTTTCATCACAGAGACTGCTTTCTTGAAAATGTTTTTCTTTTCATTGGTCTTTCTACGGGAAGTTGCAAAATTCTGCTTCCCCGATCCAAGCCCGCCACCGTGTTCTGCCTTTTGTGACCCACTATCGACCAATTTCCATTCAAAAATATTCTTCAATGATCTTTGATCGACCTCTTTGTCCACTTTCTGTCCAGCTTGTTGTGGCCGAGATCCTTTATAATCCTTCAATTTGTTCTCATTGCCCTTTGTCGCATTACTCCTCTCGAGGGAAACGTGCTAAGGGGACCGGAACTGAGAATGCCACTCGGATAAAACACCATTTTCAGGTGACCGACTGCAAGGAATGCTTTCACTCCTACTCCGAAGAAGCGGAGCACTCTTCCCAACCTTTGGAGGTTTCACTCCTACTCCGAAGAAGCGGAGCACTCTTCCCAACCTTTGGAATTTCATTCCCTGCACTGACAATGGGAAATGGTGGTGACAAAAAGCTCTCGGGCATGCTGTGCCACCTGGGTGCTGGAAGTGCTGTATCTACTGAATTACAGGCTGAGAAAGAAGAAAACATAGGAGACATCTGAGAATGAAAATGAGGTTGAAGATGAGCAGAAGTTGAAGCAGAGGTGGAGGGATGATGATATGGAAATATAGAAGGCTGTGGTAAGGCCAAAAGACCGGGATTTTTTGGTGTGTCACATTCCACCGAAGGAGAGGAAAACGACCAGCCGGGATTATTCTGCAAGCCATTGACAGGAGGAGGAGCATGTACTCCATTCACAAGACCAAGGCAAGATTGAAAAGAAGGAAAATGCAAATTGCTACCATGCATAAATTGAAGGGCATTAACATGAGGAAATTGCAGATTATTACCAGGAGGGGGAAGAATTCCATACGACAGATCTACGGGGGAAAACTTGTTCTGGGAAGCTTTCTCGGTAAATACCTGCACCTTGAAGGATGAAGGAATTGCAGCTTCGGCATTTCTTCTTTGTATCTCCGCATTATTTCTATTTTGATGTGCTACAGAGATCCTTCTGTTCTGGTTTTCACTGCGATGAGTAAACTGATCCTGAGGAGAAAGCACGAGGGTTTCCATGCCAACTGTTCTGTATTACTTGTCACTCCTGAAGAACCCCGGTTAGAAAATTATGAAAAATCTTGAGCAGAAAGTGTTTTAAGATTCTAATTCACAGCCAACAAACACTCGTAGCGTCAGCTCCTATTGGTACAAGGTTCGCTGTTTGTAATAAAATGAGAGGAAACAGCGCCTTCAGTACAGACAGCAAAAAAATTTGTCTCGTCAAATCGTCAAGAAAATTTGACTACAACCGGAGTGCTTCAGCTAAGAACGCCGTGAAGTTCTATGATACAGATAAAATCCTGCTGAATTTGAGGCAGGAAGGCGCAAAATCAAATTACTTATGCAGACCATCTATATTTACAAAGGATTCTTCATAACTGAAATGTTGACTATAAAACAAAACAGAAGATCCACCATGCTTTGTCGGATATTGACCCTTCAGTTTAGATATGAGCCAGCACAACTACCTGCTAACAAATCCAGTGCAGTCACATTGTAAGTTTAAAGTATCAACCATATTTTGATTCCTAAAAATCTCAAGATTCTTCAAAAAAAAAATTGTATGCAACAAAATTTCTGAGAGCGAAACTCATACTTTCTCATCGAATTCAAATACAGATAAAATCCTGCTAAATTTGAGGGAGGAAGGTGCAAAATCAAATTACTTATGCAGACCATCTATATTTACAAAGGATTCTTCAAATCCACGAATCCTTGCCGGGTCGAGCTTTTCTCGCCGTGTACATCAAGAAAAAATGCCAAATGTAGCCTTCAAAAACGACAGCCTACCCTTGTTCCAGCCAAACAATGTTCACAAACTTTCAACTGTGCAAACGCGTCTTCAGCGACGCCGACAACCTACCTTTGGCAAGAAAATGTTCACAAATTTCCCACAGTGTAGACGCGTCTTCTGCGACGGCCTGTCCACGCTTGCAAGAATGTAGAATAACGACCGTGTAGGAATCGGATTTCCAATAGAATTCGGCTTTCAACACTGTCAAAAAAACAAATTAAATTTCCTTCATGAGCGAGAGGTTAAGTTCCAACTAGTCGCAGCGCTTGACGTTTGCAAGCTGAACTGGTCGAAATGTTCTAAATTTTGACTGATCAGGGAAAGAATTTAAACATTCGCACACGAATATTAAGAGATATGGTTCGGGCACTTACAGCATAATCTCCAAAGACCTGCTTTGCTTAAATTCAAGCTGTAAGAAGAAGAAGTCACGTCCACTTCGTTTAAGCACAAAAGCTTTAAGAAAATAAATACTCTGTATAACCAATAGCTCCTGCTTTGGTTGAAGTAGGTCCTAAATAGCAGGCTGAGCAGAACTGAGTCGAAGAATGCCGAATTTGGAGCTCTGTTGAGCAGAACTGAGTCGAAGAATGCCGAATTTGGAGCTCTGTAGAGGTTTATTTTCAAGCGTACACTTTTAAAGTTTCAGGATCGCTCGAGATTCAGTCTTGTTTAATTTTACGCTTCTCAAGAGCGTCAGCTTAATGGCCAAATAACTTGAACTCATAGTAAAGAACGCAGAGAAACTTCCGCGATACTCTCTTGTTCGCTTTGAGACTTCAGTGTCCAATAGAGAGCTATATAACTCAACGAATGCCGGAAAATGTCTAGAATTTCAAGGATCTCTTCTAGCTCCATCAAAACAGTTATTTCAATTATCAAAACACAGAGAAATTTGCCAAAACACCCCAGATTCAATGGAAGGTGATCCAAAGCTCAGTTCAAAATACTATCAAGAATATATTTTCATCAAACTCGATGTCTAAACTGACACAAAATTATCTGTTTTGAGCATCAAAATACTCACAAAGACCCTGAGAAACACAAGCCACCACCATGCACAAAGCCACGACCAGACCCACACCAGCACCAAGAGCAGAGAGACAAAGCAGAGTGGAGAGGCAGCAGAGGAAAGAAGCGAAAGTGAAGGAGCATTAGGGTTAAGGAAGAGCTTAGGTTTTGGTACTGAGAGCCGGAGGCCGAGCACGTGGGCCTCATGCCAGAAGCTCGACCTTAAAGGTTTCCAGTGAATGCCACGGAGCACCTTAAACTCTCGCCAAACTGAAAGTAAGTTTTTTTTTTAGAATAATTATATTATTATATTTTTTTTAGTAATATTAATGTTTAGTTTTAATAATTTATTTAAAAGTATTAATATGCCTTTGAATAATTATATTATCATTTTTTTTATATATTAATTTTTAGTTGTAATAATTTATTTAAAAGTATTAATACGCTTGTGTAAATTTAAATTATTTCGTGCTGCGAGAGCCCGGCGACTTTAGAAGTCGGCTGTTGGGCCCTTCCACTGACGGCGACAAAACCCCATAGCTCCCCACAAGTCTAACGGATCGGACGGCCACAGCGCTTCCCACAGGAATCTGGTCGCAATGGACCGTCGGATCCACCGAAATGTATCTCAACATTACCGGAATATCTGCGGGCGACGCAGAGGGCAAAAGCAGAGTACGCGTGACACGTGTACCTCCCAAGTATGTAAAAGAGGGGACTTTGACATACTTACATATTGCTGTATTCGATAATCACTTTCCTTTATCAAAAGTATCTGCTTTCCTTTTTTTTCATAAAATGAAACCCTTTAGTCAATCTCAACTCTATCCCAAGCATCTCCTTTTCTTTACTTTTTAAATTTCGATCCAACAAAAGAAAGCATATCTTATTTACACACTTTAACTTTAACTGCCTCCTACGCACGCATAACATCATTAGTCCCCGCTGCCTTCTAATCGTACGACAAATTTAGATTTGCTAGCAACACCGCTTTATTCTGCCTTTATTTATTTCATATCATTTCACATACAAACAAATCTTAATTTAGGAGCTACAGAATTGGTAAAAGGCATGTACTCTAGATAAACAAAGTGTCTCTACATTTGGCGATCCCATGCGTGCACGAACAAACCAGCCAAAGAATATTGAATTTTGTGACTTGCGTTTAGTGGAAACAAAGAAAAGGTGGGGGTGAAAAAGAAATAATTAGAAAAATAAAAAGAGAAGAATAAGAATAGGGAGAAAAATAAAAGATATTGACTTATGAAGGGGACCAATTCTAAAGAAAAAGAAGCAGTCCCTTGCTTTACTCCACTCCGTTGGTCAATGTCATTCGGTGGTGCGCTTCTTTAACCAAACACACTTATTGTAACTCATCTGATATTTAATATATACAATTCACTCCACTCCCATAGAGATAAAGGGATATAATTAATTGCATGAATATAAGTGGAAGTGGGATCGTGGATGTTGAAAGAATTTTACAAAACCCATGGTTGGTAAGTAAAGAGGAAACATCCCCGGAGGGGACGGTCATGATTATTATTATTTTTACTTATATTAATCTTTGATAAAAGCATGTTTGCTTTTAAAAGTGGTATCATGTGTATCTATGGGCTCTTCTTTTTACTATGTTAACTTATTATATTAGATGAATTGGGATAACCATATAGGAAAAAAGATATGTAGGATGAGGTAAGAAGTAGTTTGTGTTATCTTTGTTTCATCATTAATGTGAATTTCATATTCGAATTATAGTGAGAGATTTTAATAACTATTCTATTTAATTTATTAAACAAATAGATTTTATTTAGATGGTTGTTTTAAGTAAGATAATGATAATTTCTAATTTATTAAACAAATTATTTTTTTTGGAATGTTGATTTACTTAAGATAATGATAATGATAAAATTGAAAAAGAAAGAGAATGACAAAGACAACATCTAGAAAGAAAAATCACTATGAATCATATATGAATGACTAGACCCAACCAATGAATTATAAATCATTTATTATTATGATCATTATTATTATTATTATTTTCTTTGTGATGTGGGAGGTTGTTGAATAGAAAGTTTTATGCAAGTTTTATTTAAGATCTTAAACACACCCCACTCACTCATGGTGTGTTCGCTTAACCCAAGGTCAACGCCACCATCAAACGGGTTCGAGATGGTGTACAGATTAGTATTTATTTTGTTTGTTTCCTTGAAAAAGATTCGATACAATACAAAAAAACATACAAGAATTGTAATTCGTCATCCAATATCATGCCATGCCACTGATTTGAAGCTTGAGTTATTGAACGACTAGGATCAACAATACCTACACAAATCGACACATTGTAGAATGCATGATACATGAACAATAAAATATCAAATAATGAAATAACCATTAATGATCAAGATTAAATAACCATTAATGATCCAAAATTCTCTTTAAACATAAGCAAATACTTCATGTTTGTAATTAGAAGTAGAGGTGACAATTAACAATATGGAAGTGGTGGAGGTGGTGATTCCACTTTAAGAGAGGTTGATTAAAAGAAAAAAAGAAGAGAAATAATAAAGATATATACAACATTGTGCTTGGTTTGGACCTTGAGATGTGTCAAGTAGCACAATTGTGACCACCATTCTTATAATAATGTCAACCAACTCTAGGTCATATGAAACTCTAGATCATATGGAGATGGAGACATGTCCCTAATACATACATGGCAAACAATGATACATACATCGTGGAGTCAAAATCGTTTAAGAAGACAAATTTCAAAAGATGATGTTTTCATAAAGATATTGTAATAGTTATATCTTCTTCTTTTTAACCAGAATTGACAAAAGTAAAGCAAAATTATAAGTAAACATTAAAAAAGAAAACTCATATAGAATTTCAGACAAAACTAATTAATCAATTGTATATTGATAACATAGTTTTTGCAATTTAGTCCATAAGTGAACTCATGTATCTACTTTTTAGTAAAGCCAATAAAGTGATATCAAACGAAATCAACTTTCGAGGATTATCAACTTTCACTTTAAGACTTTTATATATATAATTTAAATTACCAAGTATGTTTTCAATGTGACTTAAGGCCTTTTTCATAACCTATTATGTGGTGCCATCGTCAATTAAACTACGTTTTTTAAGATGATACTTTCAACGAGGATTTCTTACCATTTTTATCTTCAATTTATTCACTCTAAAATATATTATTGTTATTAACAAACAAAAAAAATATTAATTTAAATATATAATATTATGTATTTGTATTTGTATTTGATTTTGGGTTTTGGGAGATGTGTAATTTCTTATGTGCTTAATATGAAGTTTGACATATAATATTTAAAAACAATATCAATAACACAAAATATTTCAATGTCGGCAATAAATAAAATAATTCAATGTTCACCTTAAGTAAAATATTTTTATATCAATTTTATATAGAAAGAGATAAAACAATTGAAAGTAAAAAAAAAAAAAAATTATAATAATAGGTGCTTTCTATTTTTGAGTATGAGGGAGATGAGTAACGCATGACGCAC
>CBVK0101377195.1:0-10144 GCA_900067695.1 Picea abies | reverse complement strand
GTCAATAATTTTCAAATCATTATTTCCAATGGAGGTTCCATGAAATGTGGGGGACGTTGTGAAAATGTGTGGCTCCAAATTGATCGACATCACCATAAATCTCATATGTTTGCTATATACATGGGCGGTTGTGACATTGTGTTGGGTGCTAAATGGTTACACACTCTTGGACCCATTCTCATGGATTTTAAGGAATTAACCATGCAATTCCAACAAGAGGGACAATAGTATAAGTTCCAAGGAATCATAGCGGGCTCCCCTAAGATCATCAGTTCCCATCGAATGGAAATGCTCCTCAAAAAAGGTCATTCTGGAATTATTTCCCAACTCCATTCCATTCAAGTCATTGAGACATCCTCTATGCATCCCTACCTCCAATCTATCCTCTCCCAACACCAAGTTGTTTTTACCACTCCCGAGGAAGTTCCCTCTTCCCGTGGTTTCCATGATCATTCCATTCCTCTCAAATCGGGTAGTATTCCTCCCAATGTTCTCCCTTAACGTCATCCCTTTGCCCAAAAGAATGAAATTGAGAAAATTGCTCAATAATTGCTTGAAGCGGGTGTTATCCATCCTAATACCAACCCCTATTCTTATCCTTTGGTCATGGTACTCAAGAAAGAAGGTACTTGGAAAATGTGTCCTAATTTTCGCACCCTTAACAAACTCACAATCAACGACAAATTTCCCATTCTGGTCATTTATGACCTATTGGATGAATTGATTGGTGCTCAATACTTCACGAAACTTGATCTTCATTTTGGCTATCACCAGATCTGTATGAAAGAAGAAGACATCCCCAAGAATGCATTTAGAACTCATGAGGGTCACTATGAGTTCTTGGTAATTCCCTTTGGCCTGTGTAATGCTCCCTCCACTTTCCAAAGTCTCATGAATCATGTCTTTTGTCATTTTCTCCATCATTTTGTCTTAGTTTTCTTTGATGATATTCTCATCTATAGTAAATCTTGGACACCCATCTTGCCCATGTGGATGAAATTCTCAATCTACTCTCTCATCACCAACTTTTCCTCAAACAATCTAAATGTTCCTTTGGATCCTCAAAAGTGGATTACTTGGGTCATATTGTTGGAAATCATGGTTTAAGGGTGGATCCTAAGAAAATTGAAGCTATGCAGGATTGGCCTCACCCTAAAACTCTTAAGATCTTGTGTGGTTTTCTGAGTTTAACGGGCTATTATTGAAAGTTAGTTTGGATTTATGGAAAAATTGCAACCCCTCTCATTGTTCTCCTTAAAAATAATGCTTTCACTTGGACTCCAGTTGTTGATTACTCCTTCCATGCCTTGAAAGAAACTATGTGCACAACCCTTGTCCTAACACTTCCCAACTTCACAAATACTTTTGTATTGGAATGTGATACTTCTGGGAAAGGAATTGAGGCCATCCTCATGCAAGATGGAAAGCCTTTGGCCTTCACTAGAAAATAAATTTTGGAGATACATTTGGGCCAATCCATTTATGAAAAGGAAATTTTAGATATTTTTCATGTTGTGGATCTCTGACATCCTTATCTATTGGGGAAACACTTTCAAATTTAAACTGATCATCAAAACCTCAAGTATTTTCTGGAACAACAAATTTCATCCCCGGAGAAAAAAAAAATGGGTGACCAAGCTATTTGGATATGATTATGAGATCATTTAAAAGAAGTGAAAGGAAAATGTAGTTTTTGACACTCTTTCTAGGAAGTATCAAGAAGAAGGGTTCCTCTTTTCCCTCTCCTTCATTGTACCAGACTAGCTCCAAGTTGTTCATCAAGAATGGCGGAAAGACCCTAAAATTTATCACTTGATCCAACAATTGCAACACCATTCTCCATCTTCTCCAGGGTACACTTGGCATAATACAAAGCTTCTCTACAAAGTCTGTTTGGATTTAAGTAAAAAGTCACAACTTAAGTCAATGGTTCTTTCTGAGCTTCATGCTTCACCCACAACTGGGCATTCATGGTTTACCAAAACCTATGAATGGGTCAAACATTCTTTTTCCTATGATGGTATGAAACAGGACGTCTGCACCTTTGTGGTTGAATGTGAGGTTTGTCAATGCAACAAGGGAGATACAAACAAGTTTCGGGCACACTCCAACCACGTATGATTCCCCCTACTATTTGGAGAGATATTTCTATGGACTTCATTGAGGGATTACCTAAATCGGGCAATAATTCAATCATAATGGTGGTAATCGATCATATTTCCAAATATGCTCATTTCTATGCTCTGCAACACCCATTCACCACATCTACAGTGGCTCAAATTTCCATGGATAATATTTTCAAACTTCATGGCATGCCTCATTCTATTGTCTCTAACCGAGATCCAAATCTCACTAGCAATTTATGACAAGAATTGTTCAAGCTCCAAGGAACCCAATTGCATCTCAGCACAACCTATAATCCCTAGATTGATGGTCAAACTAAAGTTGTCAACAAATGTTTGGAAGCATATTTTTGGTGTTTTGCATCAAACCGAAAAAACCAGTGGGCTTAATGGTTACCCTTAGCTAAATAGTGGTACAAAACATCTTACCATATAGCTACACACATGACTCCTTTTGAATTAGTCTACAGAAAAAATCCACCGTTGATTCTCTCATACATCTCAGGTGTCTAAAAGGTTCAAGAGGTTGAAAACAATATTAAAGTCCATGAGGCCATTCTTTGTACCCTCAAAGAAAATTTGGTCATGGATTAGAATTGCATGAAGCAACAAACATATCATGGTCATTCAGAACGTCAATTCGTTGAAGGGGACTAGGTGGTTCTTCGTCTGTAAATTGTATAAGCATACTTCACTCAATTTTGAACACTGACAGAAACTTGCGCCCAAATTTTATGGTCCTTATACAATTCTCAAGCGAGTGGGGTCTATAGCCTACCAGTTAGCTCTGCCCAATCATTCTAACTCCATCATGTTTTTCATGTCCCTGAGTTGGATGAAGAGGGTTCCTTTGGTTTCAACCACAAGTAGTATTGGACCAACGCAAGTGTCATCTCCGTCAACGCACCATCAAGGTAGTTTTAGTTTAGTGGAAAAGATACAACTCTAAAAGATGCCACCTAGGAGCTAGCCACCATTCTGCAATTATTTCATCATCTCAAGCCTTGAGGACAAGGTTGTTCTTCAAGGGGGAGGGCATGTTAGGGAGATAACCTCCCTAACCCCTCACATAGGTAGAATAATATGTTTTCCATGTAATAAATGCAAACATTAGTTAATAAGGCCTATTTAATAAATGTGAACAAGTCAATGTAAGAATACTTAATAGAAGCTTCTACTTCTATAAATATCTTCCTTTATAATGTTCTTTAGAAGATAGAGTTAGTATAAATAAGAGAAGGAGGCATGAGAAGCGTTTCTTTGAGAATTGTTGTAATAGAGATCTTCTCTGCTAGAGGTTTCCCCCTCGAAGAGGCAAGTGAAAATTGCTTTCTTTGAATAAAGGTATTATTTTTGGTATTGATCTATCAATATTTTTTTGTTCCATTGATATTTGCTAAATATTCTTGTTTATGCATAATATATTACAACTAGTACGTTACAAAATCATACCTCCCATTTTAAGTAGGAATTTGGTCACCAAAATATTTTACTAAATGAGGTGAGGAAATTGTTCCTCTAACTTCTCCCTAGAGTACCATTTTTCCTTTCCTGGAAGTTATCCTTTCAACCCAATCTACCAAAGGTTAGGCTTCCATTGTCTGGTATTTATGGACTTCTTCTGCAAAATTGTATCTTTTTCCAACTTTTCCTAAGTTTATGGTGCTAAGTCCTCTATGGTAGGTAGGACATGCTCCTTAGTTTCCTTATACAACATGGAAGTCTCATAAAGTTTCAAATTTTCCACATCCACTATTAAGTAAATTCACATATATGGGGGTAGACTAAGTTTATAGGAATTATCACCCACCGTACCCAATACATAAAAAGGACCATACCACTAAGCCTTGATCTTATTACTAGGACCATGTAGCCTTTATTTGTTCAACTGCAACCAAACTATGTCTGCAACCTTGAATTTTTTCTCAGTTAGGTGTTGATCATGTTGGGCCTTACACTTTTCATGTGACTTCTTCAACATCTCATGTACCTGCAAATGGATCTACCTAATATTTTCAATAAGTTTATTCTCTTTAAATGCTTCTCTTGTGATGCATTCCCTCACTCCTCCTTGTTATCCATATACAACATCCAAGGGAGAAGGAAACAAATACCCAAAGCAAGTTTCTAAAGGGGACTTACATATAGAAGTATGGACTGTTTTTTATAAGAGTGTTGAATATATATTGGATTTTAATCCCAGTTCTTTGGATGCGTGCCAATGGTTGGGTGACAATATTTTGATATTGTCTATGGTAAAATGAGCACATCAATTATTTTAACACTGCCAAGTGTAGTCATTATGTGTATATGGGTCTACTTGTAGTTGTTGGAGAAGTTGAACAATATTTGCATCGACTAACCATTCATGATGTACCTCCTCTATCAAATACAAAAATAGTAAAGTTAAAACAAATAGGGAATTTTGATGCTCATACTTCCTAGAAAAAAACATTAATCACGAGATCCTCCTTGCATTTCTTGTAGATTATCTCATAATCATAGAGTAACATTTTGGTGACCCACTTTTACTACTCTAGTCAGGACAACCTAGATTCTTCCAAGAAGTATTTCAAACTGCAATGGTTTGTCTTAATTTGGAAAGAATACCTAACTAGGGAAGGATGTCATCTATAAACTACATGAAGAATAACCATCATTTATGTTTCATGGGTCGATTTTCCTAAGTTTTTATCTCTCAATTATTTCCTTATGAATTCCCAAGGGTGTCCCTCTTGCACTAGAAGTTCCCTAATACCTTCTCATAATTCTTGACATTCCAAGACATAATTCTTATTGAAGTTCATCATGGTGAGGGAAAGAGTAGTACACATAACTTCTTTTAAATATTGAAATCCCCGACTCTACAACATCATTCAAACCAAAGGAATTTTTCTTGAGAAAGGTGGTGAGAGTGATTTCAATTTTATCATAGTTCTAGACAAGCTTCCTATAGTAACCCATGAAGCCAAGGAATCCACACTAACTTTTGAGAGTCTTTTGGTGGGAATGATGTTTCCACGTAGTTTCATGGAATTGATTTTATTAGTATCAACACATACTCCATTCCAACTGACAATGTGCCCCAAATATTCCCCTTTTGAGGTACCAAAAGAACATTTAGAACGTTTGGTGAACATTTGGTGATTGCAAACAATTTGTAAGGCTTGATCCACATGTACCACGTGTGTTTCTCAAGTTTTTTTGTAATTTGAGATATCATCAAGGAAGGAAAGGACAAAATGGCATAGAAAGGGTCAAAATGTTTTGTTCATGAGACTCTAAAAAGTGTATGGTGCATTATTAAGACAAAAATGGAATCACCAGGAGCTTGTAATGTCCTTCGTGTGCGCATAAAGTAGTTGTAGGAATATCTCTTTCCTTTATTCTAATCTCATGATAAATTGAATGGAGATGAAGTTTAGTGAAGCATTATGCTCTATCTAGATCATCCAGGAGGTCGTTAATGACTAGAGTGGGAATATATTTCATTGCTAATCTGTTACGAGCCTAAAAGTCGAGACACATGCACTAAGCAACTTCTTTTTTTAGAACCATGACTAGAGAAGAGTAGGGGTTGGTACTAGGATGGATCACACCCACTTCCAACAATTCTCAAATGATCTTTCTATCTTTGTGTATGTGCAAAAGTGTGGGAACACGAGCTCATTTGACGATTCGCTATTGTTGATGTGTTTTCCTAACACCCATCAACTAGGTGATTGGGGTGCATATTTGAACTTATGTCTTTTTCAAATGGAGACCAAAAATTTTCAAATATGGAAAGTGCCAAATAACCCTCACCTATTGATTATGAAGACCCAACAAGTTTTAAATCAACTTCAGTATTATAGTTCTTCCTCATGATAGGATAATGGGGATGGTTTCTCTTTGAAACAAAAGAGAAGAAAATATACTAAAAAGAAGGAAATTGATTATGTCCATCTTCTCAATGAATAGCCTATATGTCAGTCTAATCCAGTATTTTACGGAATAAAAAATAGAGGTCGTGCGCCCAATATATCACCATGTTTCCTCCTCCATTTGGAAATTTTTCCCCTCCATTTTTGAAATTTTGATTACTCTAACTTCACATTATTTACCTTCTTTTACTTATCCATTTTACCGAATTTCCCTTCTTATCATCTCTCCATACTTGGACATTTTCCCATATTCCACACTACTTTCCATACTTATTCCATTTCCGTACTTATCCATTTCCATACTTTCCATATCCATACTTAAACCATTTCCATAATTTCCATATTTAGTCCATTTCCACTTTCATACTTAGTCATTTTCATGATTTTCTATGTTCATAATTCACTATGTTTCTCCTCAACACTTAGTCATTTTCATGACTTACCATGTTTTATTTTACACTAAGTCCTCCATTGCGAGATGTGGGACTTCCTCTACCTCCGCATCTATGCAATCCTCAAATCACCTTTGCATATCCACAATCCTCTAATTGCACCCACATTGAGTTTTATACTTAGTTTATTTTCCATCTCCTCCTCCTCTTCTATTTGACTTTTACTAAGATTTACACTTACTTTTTACTGTGTTTCACACTTAATTTATTTCTTGACTTCATGATTTTTCCATATCACCCTACCGCAACCTTGGAAGTGTCTCCACAATTAGTTACTTTTAATACTTCCCAATACTTGGTTATTTTTATGTTTTTACTAAGTTTTACATATGGATATTCCTCCGCTCCCACATTGTCCTATTTCTCCGCAAAGACTTAGTTTATTTTTAAATATTATTCATCATTTCTTATCCTATGTTTTTTACCCCCATTTTCCTTAGCACACTTCCCAATTACACGTGGCAGTGAAGTGGACCTACCCCCCGGGTGACACTTAGATGGTAGGGGTTGGACATAGATGACTCGACAATGACTTGGCATAATGATTGGGTGAGGAGGTGGCAACCAAAAGATATATTATGCACAATCTACACAATATTCCATATGTAACACCATGGTTTTAACACCATATGTAATTGTGACTTAGGTTGGTGAGCTGGTAAAGTTGAAAATGGGCCAGAGTGCCTAGGAAATGTAATACTTCATATACATTAATAAAATACATAGTTGGTTGCAAGACGAACAAGGACAAAAGATATAGGGGGCTATGATTCCACGAGAGAGGGGGCTTAAGGGGATACGTATTTTTATTATATTTTATTTACCCATATTTGATTTTATGGAGAAAAGGGGTTACATGAGCTTCTTGGGAGGAAGTCCATGTGGTTCTTGTTTTCATTTAATTATATAAACCTTGCATGTGGGTTGTTTGGGGGTTTCTATTGGTTAATCATTTCATTTTAGAATTCCCCATTTCACTCTTGTTGAATTCATTTTCTCTTTGGGGGGAGCATGGAAATGAGTGGCTAGAGGAGGAGAGCCATTGCTAGATGGCTGTAATCAATTATTGATCATTCCAGGAGGGAACGGATGCCTGTGTGCATGAGATGATTCATAGTTCGGAAAGAACTATCCATGGTTGATAATCC
This sequence comes from Picea abies, assembly GCA_900067695.1. Classification (NCBI taxonomy): domain Eukaryota; kingdom Viridiplantae; phylum Streptophyta; class Pinopsida; order Pinales; family Pinaceae; genus Picea; species Picea abies. The sequence continues at coordinate 2,498 of CBVK0101377195.1, read as the reverse complement.
TTGGAGTTTCCATAAGGGAGATTTCCTAACTAGTAGCACTGGATCCTTGAAGAGAAATGGAACATCCTAAGGGATTGCATGGCAGAGAAAGGTGTTCATTTCTTTGGTTTTTGTAGGCTGAGGGGGAAAGAGAACTAGAAATTCAATTTTTTTGTGTGGTTGGGAAACTCGAGATCTAGTTAGCCAACTGTTGTGTGTTTTATATTTGTCCTAAGACCTATCCTTGTGGATTCATAGCCTTGGATCGGGGGTGACATGTTGTTGAGAGTTAAAGAACAACAATGTCTATGGTTGGGAGGAATGTCCTTATTTTGCAGCCAGTTGGTGAATGTTTACTTGCAAATATAAGTGCTCTTTGTTTTTTTTGTAAAATGTATTTTCTGTTGTGTATTTAATTATCTCTGAGATGTATTTTTATGTTCTTGTCTGATGGTTATTTTTTGTGCATGGCATGTTGTTTATTTATTTCATGTTGTAGCATGGATCTTGATTAATGCATGTGAGTATTTCATGCTTTTCATGTTGTAGCATGGATCTTGATTAATGCATGTGAGTATTTCATGCTTATTTTTCAAATTAATTATTATCAGAGTTCAAAATTGGTTCAGAAGTAAGATTTTGAGGTAGCGTGCCCAACCTGTGAATGGTTGGGTATGTTATAGATGGTATCAGAGATTTTGGTTAAAACAACAGACTAGTGTGGGTCAGAACGAGTTCAAATTTGAGAAATTCGCTGTCACTGATTTCAAACTGTGTGAATTTGGGGAAAAACAAAAATATTAGAGAGAAATATCCCCAAATTCATGGGAAAATTCGATTTGAAATAATTCAGGATTATATGAGAAGTTTAATGGGTTCGATCTGTAGAGTTGCATAGCTGAGTTCAACTTGGAAGGTTGAAAGTTCCTATTTTTTTAATGGTCATTGTAGCATGAGGTGTAGAGGAATCCAATATAAACCTAAATCTTAGGAGAGGTAGAGTATTAGGTTGCATGGGTTCAGAGAACACAACATTAAGACCTTTGGAAAGGTTGAAGGAAAGCTTAGGAGAGATAGCGTTGCAGGAATCACACAAAAGCCACAACATCGTGAAAACATAGATACTTGTAAAGGATCGTGGAATCATGACCATTACCTTTTGAATTTCGAGAGCGATCACAACCATTGAATCAAAGAATCTCTAGATCGTTATATTGGGATTCAAGTACACAAGAACTATCAGATTGAACTAGTCAATTTTCAGTTGTTGATCGAAGCCAGTAGGAGATAGAAAACTCTATAACTTCACTACTTTGGTGATTATGGGAGGTAGGGAAGAAGCATGAAATGTCGAAGGTCGAAGTCGTGAAATCCTGTCGACTGTCCAATATGATAGGAATTTTGGGTGAAATCTCCATCGTTGATCATGGTCATCCGATGTTGACCCTCCAGATGTAAAGAATTTCGAGTCCTAGGAATCTCGAATGCCAAATTCATGAAATATCACTAGTCGTTAGATCGAGGCAAGATATTCAGGAGTAATGCTAACCGTCAGATCTAACATTAGTGGAATGATAAAGTGAGAAGAGGTGTTAACCAAAAGTAAGTGGTCATCATTCTTTATGACCAATTTGACAGGTATAACTCCAGGGGAAATTGAACTACTCGAGAGTCATAGTATCCCAGAGTCCCAGAGTGTCAAAGCCCCCAAATATCACCAACCGTCAAATTGAAGGAAGAATTCGAGAGCAATGTAATCCGTTAGATCAGAATTACAAGGATAGAGAAGTTTTGGGACTATGCAACTTCACCACTTCGACGACTAATGGAGACTAGGAAAATCCATGAAGTGTCAAAGCCATGAAGTGCAAAGCCGCAACTGCAAGATTACGCAGGCCATTAGATCTGGAGTGGATGAATGTGGACCGTTTGTTTGGTGGATGATGTGTCTTATGCCATGTGGCAGGGGTTCCATATGGGGTCACATGTCACATGAATGCAGGGCCTTTTGGACCCCAACATGTCCATTTTATAGTGACACATGGTGCACATACTATGGGTCCACATCACCATAGGTGACATTAACATGCCATGCCATCTCCGGGATTACAACCTTTGGGAATTTCCAATATCACTATTAGTGAAAGTTTTGAAGGACGAAGTAGAAAATTCACGTAGACCATCGATCGAAGATCCCTTCAGGTCTTTTCTCAACCATTGGATCAAGCAGTGGAAGGAGGGCATAAGTACTTCAACAGGTATAACTCTGGGGGAGTTGAACAACTGGAGAGTTGTAATATACTGGAGTCCTAGAGTGTCGAAGTCCTGACAATCTTAGATCCAGATCTGATAGGATCCTTCCTGGTTGTTCGATCAAGAAGTGAGAGGACAGAGTAAGATGGAATGTTAACCAACAACCACCAGTCACCTATACTTTATGACCACTTCAACAGGTATAACGCTGGGGGAGTTGAACAACTTGGGAGTTGTGATATCTTGGAGTCCTGGAGTTCTGAAGT
>CBVK0101377142.1:0-14045 GCA_900067695.1 Picea abies | reverse complement strand
TTTAGGGAGATGTTAGGTGTAGAAGTGAATCCATTCTCCATTAAGGGGGAGACTTGGAAATAATGGAGAAAGCACCAACTATAAGCACCAGTTATAAGCTTCATTTGTGAGGGTAAGAGTCTAGTTGTCTTTGGTTTGCATGTAGCCGACTCAGGAGAGTCTTTTCCTATATAAAGATGTAATCCCTCTTCATTAAATAATACAAAAGTGAGCATAGCCTCACCATGTTTGTTTGCATGGTTTATTTTATCTGTATCTTCTAAGGGAATAGCTTCACTTTCATTCGTAATATTGGAAAAGTAATATGCAACAACATTTTATTTTCCTAGCTTATCAATGGCGGTGATATCAAATCCTTGAAACATTAATAACTATCTGTTTACTCTACCATTAGTAATTTATTTATTCATTAATAACGACAAAGCGATGAGTATGTACAAATGCAAGATACTTTGTCATATAGTTCCAAAATTTACTAATTGAATATACTACAAGAAATTCCTTTTAAGCCATTGTGTAATTCAATTATTCAGGGGTTAGGTTCTTACTAATGAAATAAATTACATAGGGATTCTACTCTTCTTTCTATCCAAGAGTCATTATGATAGTTGTGTCTAAAAAATTTGTTGATATATGGAATGGTAAGGATGAATTAGATACCCTTAAAACTAATTACATAGGAAACACCTTTTTTAGAACTTCAAAAACAATTTTACACTAGTTACACCAAATAAATTATGCGTCTTTAGAGAGTAATGAAAACATAGGATATACAATTTTAGTAAAGTTTTTAATTAAGTGGTGGTAATAGCTAGCACGTCCTAAGAATTTTAACAACATTTTGTGATTTTGGGACATGAGGTTCATATACTATTTGGATTTTTGTTGGATCCACTTTGATTCGAATAAGTGAAATATGATGTCCCAAAACTATCAATGTGACACTTTTCATGAATAAGGGATACATTTATTTCATTACATTAAATGAGTAGTTTCTATAAATTAGCCAAGGATTCCTCAAATGTGTTACCATAAGAATCCATATACACTTATACAAAATCATGTATTAAATATGAAACCATCTATATCTTGTTAAAATGTGGAAGGTGCATTACAAATTCCAAAGGGAAATACCTTGTACGCCAAGGTTCCCCATGGGAAAGTACAAGTAGTTTTTTCTTAATTCCTAGGGATAATTGAATTTGGTTGTCTCCACTAACACCATCAAGGAATTAAAAACAATTATTTCTTGGTAAGGTATCTAATAATCTAAGACTTCAGCAATGAAAGGTATATGAAAATGATATTTTGAAGTATATTTGTTCATCTCTTTCTAGTCTAAGAAAATTTTCCATTTCTTTTATTAAGAACTATAACAACAAGTGATACCCATTGACTATCAAATATGGGATACATGACATTCAAGTTTAATATTTTTTGTAACACTTCCTTCATTATATCATGCATTGTAGGGTTTATTCAAAGTTAGGGTTAACGAGTTCATGTCATAAATTTTCACACACACACACACACACATATATGATGAGATCAAATATAAAGTTGGATTCCCTTAATGTTGGTATACTCACATGCAAATGCATTTTTATTATTTTCTAACAACTCAATAAGTTGTTTCTTTTGCATATTTTCCAATATAGGATTAATATTGGGTGGTTTTCTTAGATTGATTTCTATAAGCATATCGGTTGTTGTTAGGGAAGAAATGTATAGATAGAAAATAATATATCATATTTATATTTTATAGTAGAGATTGGATTTCCATCCAAAAATATTTTTATTATATTATTAGTGTGAGAATTGGAATCAAGTATGGAATCACAAATGAGATCATCATCAGTTTTGTCTTTATAAGCAAGGGATACATAAACAATAAGAAATTACTAGATGTATTCATCATCATTGTCCCCATCTCCTATTCATATGGGAATTTCTTAGTATGATCTTGGTTTGGTAGAAATATATAGGGTGGGATTTTTAGTAGAGTTTCCATGGGAAATAGTCATGTATCTCGATATACAACCAATATAGGCATTGGTTGTGGCTAACCATGACCTACCTAAAATTAACGAGAAACCCCTAATATTAGATTTTGGTTTCATAACCATAAATTCTGTTGGAAACTATGAATAATCTATACAGATAAGTACATCCTCTAAGATACCCTTAGGTTTGACAACTGATTGGAAATCCTTTTGGAGAATTGTATGGGTTTTTTTTGCAAATTAATTAGTTTAATTTTTTTCATGGTTTCCCTAGTCATAACATTTATGGTAGCCCCAAAATCAATTAAGGTATAGAAATACATATATTGTTAATGTAAACATAAATAAAAGGACTACCAAAATATTTATACTTAGTATTAAAAACCTTCCCATGTTAGGATATTTATACTAACTTGGTATAATATTTCATCAAGTAAAAGTGTGTTTCTTTAGTATGCATTTGTAGTTTGGTAATTTAACAGTCACAATATTTTCTCAACATAGAGTGATATGATGACTCATATTCTCCTTGATATTAATAACGACATTAATTTGTGGCTTAACACCTGATTGGTCGATGATATCTATTTAAAGAGCATGGAGAGTCATTTTTTGATGATCGATTGTGAGAGAATCTCTTGTAACTCTCTTCTAAATGTTTTTCTTTTTCATTAATAAATTGCTCCAATTGTTTGCATTGGCTAGGGCCGTGGATGTTCCCCACAGGGGTTTTACCATGTAAAAATCATCGGTGTGTTGATAATTGATTTATTTGATGATTTTGAGTTGGTTTTGTGGATATTGTGGAGAACACATGTGAGGATGACAAGATTGAGAAGGATATTCCATTTGTTGATTAATACAAAAAGAATTATATAACTAAGAAAGGCCTTGAACCATACATGGACATCATGATGGTCATGTTTTATTTTGGGAAATGAAACAAATATTCTTAACCTCTTCATTAGTTCCTTGATACACAACTATTAATTTAGGAAAAGAGGGGTATGTGTTGGTGTCATGAATCTTCTAAAAAATGCTACATACATCAACATTATTCAATGGGAATTCCCTTAAGGGATGCTTCTTTCTTCCTTTTTAGAGATATATGGATAGTTATTTCATAGATTCTTCCTACTTAGTCTCAAAATATAGTGATTCAAACTTTGAGCTTAAAGTAACTAACAATATCACTACTAATTTCATCACAAGTATCTCCTCATCCAGATGACTTGGTAATTCTAGCATCAACATCTTCAGGACTTATTTTATTTTATTTTTGAAGTCCCTCATGAGTATATTATACATAACTCAAAAATTTGAACATATTCTACTTGTCAAATGTAACCTCCTCTCGTCAAATTCATATGTTTGATGCATTCATCCCTTATACCTATGATCAATATAGTGCGCAAAGTGTACTTATCCAATTTTCTTTGCTTGGACCTTTGCAAATTATATTAGAACCTATCCATGTAATCCTCCAACCTCTCATTATGCTTCTTAGTCATCTCAAATATCTCTTCATGAATATCTCGTGTCTCATAGTGGTCCTGAAATTTAATTAAGAAGGCTTGATTCATATGATTTTATGTATGGAGGCTCTTCCTCCCAAGTACCATGAACTAGTGCAGTGTTGCATTATTTAATGTGGTGGGAAATATTTTCATATTTTGAGTATCTGTGGTATATTCATAACTTCTACAAATGACCTCAAACTCGAAAACAAAGGTTTACAGGTCTTCACTAGATATACCATTAAAATCAGGTAGAGATAATGGAGAAATATTCTTCATGGGTGTTTCTTCTCTAGGGTCTCTCATTGGAAACTAAAAAGAGATAGTGTCACCCTAGTTAGAACCAACCCCCTCTTCCACCATGATGGTAAGAAGAGGTTCCACAAGAGGTCGTGTGTTTGATGATTTTTTTTCTCTATAAGAAATTGACCCTTCATAGTATGATGGTTCGTGAACTAGATTATGTTGAGAATATGAATCTAAATAAAGTTGTCCACTAAAAAAATCTTCTATATATACTATTCCTTCAGTGGGAGGATAAAATATTTCCACTGTAGAATAAATGTTTGTTAGATATTTAGAAATGCAATTCCTCCTATGATATCATTGCATATGGAGTTTCAACCTTGAACTTTCTCCTCGTGAAGGTATACTTGGAAACTGGTTAGTACCTCGAATGACTTGTACTACACCATGTGCTCATGTTCTTGGATTTATAGTTATATTCATACATCCATATGGTTCTAACTAAATGAAAAAATATTTTCCCAAGATGTTATTGAGAGGGATGTCATCCATAGTAAACAATGGTCAACAATATTCAATCAAACACAATGAAAGGTCACCTTCAAATAATGTTGCAATTCAACATAACCATTAAGCAACATAGAAATTCAACATAACACAATGTCACAATGTGACATAACCATTGAGGAAAATAAAAAGTTGGCATAAATAAACTAAGATGGAAATCTCAATAGATATAACCATATTATAAACATGTTACTGTCATAGTGTAACATGATGTTCAAGTCAACCTCTTAATGTCACAATAAATATAAGCCTTGGTGAATGCCACAAAAGAACATAACCATTAATAAATGAAGAAATTTGACATAAGTCAAACATCTTGAATGTCACAATGAGACATAACCATCGAGGAACATTTCAATGGCATAAGTCATCCAATATGGTTACCGTAATTTGAGATAAAGTCAATCATGTTAAATCGTAGCCAACATGGTCACCATATTAAACCATGTTCAACCATAACTAACCATAGTCAACCACAATCAAACAAACTCAATGCAACACAACCCTTGAAGAATGTTGCAATATAGCATAACCATTGAGGAACATAGAAATTTGACATAAGTCAAACAAAATGAATGTCACATTGAGACATAACCATTGAGGAGCATAATGATTCAACACAAGTCAAGGAATATAAATGTCGCAATGCGACATAACAATTGACAAACATCACAATCCAACATAACCCTTGGGGAATGTGACAACACGACATAAATCAATGCCACATTCGGCATTACCATTGAGGAACATAGTAAGTCGACATAACACAATGTTAAAATGTCACATAACCATTTAGGAAAATAGAAAGTTGACATAATTGAACCAAGATGAACATCAAAATAGATATAACCGTATTATAAACCTCTTACTGGAATAGTGTAACATAATATTAAATCAACCTCTTAATGTCGTAATGTGACATAACCCTTGATGAATTCCACAAAACAACATAACCATTAAGGAATGTAGAAATTCAACATATTTTTACCATGTTGAATATCACAATGAGACATAACCATTTAGGAACATCTTAATCAACACAAGCCATCCAAGATGATTACTAGAGTGTGACAAAAAATCAATCATGTTCAATCATAGTCAACATAATCATCCATATTAAACCATTATCAACCATGTACATAATGGTTAACCACATTTAACCATAGTCAACCATAGTCAAACAAACTTAATGGGAGACAACCCTTGAAGAATATTGTGATGCAACATAACCATTGAGGAACATATCAATTCAACACAAGTCAATCAAGATGAATGTCATAATGTAGCATAACTATTGAGGAACATAACAATTCGAGATAAGCAAGCCGAGATGAATTTCATAATATGAAATAACCATTAAGGAACATAGAAACTCAACATAAGTTAGTAAAGATGAGTGTCGTAATGTGACAAAACCATTAAAGAACATCATAATCCAACATAACCCTTAGGGAATGTCACAAAGTGACATAAACATTTAAGATTATAACAATTTGACATAACTCAATGCCACACTGCAACATAGTCATCAAGGAACAAAACAGGTTGACATAAATCAATGTTGTGATGCAACATAACCATTGAGGAATATATCGAGTTGACATTACTCAACGAACATGAACACCAAACAAATATAACTATACTAAAAACCTCTTACAATCCTAATCTGACATGATATAGTGAAGTCGACCTCTTAATTTTGAAATGTAACATAACCCTTAATACAACATAACCATTAAATACTGAAGCAATTCGTCATAATTCAACCAAGATGAATGTTGCAATGAGCCATAACCATTAAGGAATTTTGCCATCCAACATAACCCTTGAAAATTATTGGAATTTGAAATAACTCTGCCAAGATCAATGTTCCAATGTCACATCTTCATTGAGGAATGTTACAAGTTGAAATAATCCTTATTTTTAAGTCTACATGGTCTATCATAGTTATTAGTAGTGAATGTGGTCATCCATGGTCATCATGGCCAACCATGATCAAACATGGTAAACTATGGTGAACGAAAAACAAACATAGTCAACCATAGCCAACCCAACTCCACAAAGCTCAACCATTGTTAGCCATAGTCAAACATTCTCAACTATTATCATCAATAGTTAAACATAGTCAAACATGGTCAACCATAGTCAACCATGATCAATCATGGTCAATCAAAGTTAACTATAAGAAAACATAGTTAAACATAATCAAATATTCCTAAATGTAAGCCAATTATGCATTCATCAGCTTTGTTGTTTAACCATTTGATGACCCAAATGCATAATCTATTTAAGGATGGAAACTAAACATGGTCAACCATAGTCAAACATTGTTAAACAAAGTGAACCGTATTCAACCATAATTGACCATGTTTAACCATAATTGACCATGGTTAACCATAATCGACCATGGATAACCATAATTAACAATAGTAAAACATGATTAAACAAATTCAACCATAGTCAACCAAAGTAGAACAAAGTCAAACATGATAAGCCAATATTAACCATACTCAACCATTATTAGCCATAATAAAATGTGGAAAGCCATAATCGAACAAGGTCAACCATAGTCCACCATTATCATCCATAATGAAATGTGGTTTTAAACCATAATCAAATTTGCTCAACCATAGTGAGCCATAGTCCCTCTTCTTTATCAACCATGGTAAAACTTGGTTGACCATATTCAACTACAATAAACTGTGTGAACCATGGTTAATGGTGGTTAAACATAATCAATCATTGTTAGACCATTTTTAACCATATCCAAACATGGTGAACCATTAACAACAATGTTCAAACATGGTTAAATGTAGCCAACCATCATTAGCCATAGTCAACTGTATCCAACCAGTGTTAACCATACTAAATCCTAGTCAACCATTGTCTCCCATTGTCACCCTTGTTCAACTATATTTAACCATGGGAAAACATGGTTGAAAATACTTAATGATATTCAAATGTGGAAACTATAGTTAAATATTTTAAACCATAATCAACCAGGGATAACTTTAAGGATGGAAATTTATCTCAAAATGTAGAAACATTGGCGAATCTTACTAGTCCTTAACATGTAAACTATAAAATGTTTTTCGATATTTTTGTAAAAATATTCAAATTTATAAGGATTTGATTAGTTTCTATAAAAATTGTGCTATTTTTAAGGTGAAATAATTTTATTCTATAGAATTTGGGTGAATCATTTTTAGAAAAAATAGAAATTGGCAAATAATTTTTTGGGAAAAGCATCGAAAATTAGCCCATGGGATAAATTTAGCCCCTAAAATTTTCGATGTAATCAACCATAGTCAAATTGTCGTTAACCATAGTCAATCATGAAAAAAAATACTCAATCATGGTTAACCATACTCAATCATTGTCCACCATAGTCAATTGTGGCCTACCAAAGTCAATAAAACTCAATGACACATAACCATTCATGAATGTGGCAACACAACATAACCATTAATGAACATGTAGTTCATATGAACCATCGTTAAAAATGGTGAAATATAATCAACCATGGTTAAATCATTGTTAACGATAGCACAACTTGGTGAACCATTTTCAACCATGGTGAAATGTAGCTAACCATCTTCAACCATAGTAAAACAAGGTCCACCATATTAAACTAATGTTAACCATAGCCAAAAAGGATAAACCAAAGTCAATAATATTCAACCATTGTTAAACAAAATGAATGCTAGTCTATAATAGTCTCCCATAATAAACCTCTTATTTTCATAATGCGACATAACCCTGTAAAATTTACATTTTCATTGACCACATTTTCATAACATTGGTTATTATTTGAGGAAAATTGTGTGCAAGTGATCTGGCTAAACATGGTATATTATAATTATCTGATTTGATTATGAGTTTATGTTATGATTGAGTATTGAAATTTTGATATGTTATGGATGTATAGCATTGGCAGGTATTATGATGATGTTTCTTGAGTGTGAAGGAAACATGACATGATGAGGATGTTTATGGCATCGACAAAACACCTTAGACTCTGGATTGAGTTAGGGAGTGGACTATTGAATTTGATTATGAGTACTTGTCGTTATTACGCTTGTATGATGATGATTTTAGTTATGGATTTCATATATAAAATTTAATAATATTATCTTTGTTAGTGGATGCATGCATGGCAACACATGCTCATCCAAATCACATATGGAGTAAAGGGTTCATACAAAAATATCAGATAGATGAGAGAGAGGTATGGCAGTGTCCTTGTCACAACCTACTAGCACTACCATCGTGACCTGAACTAAAGGTTAACGACTACTTTATTTATGATAGGTTCATGATGCCATGAGGGAAGACTGAGACAATCGCTAATGAGGATTTTTTAGGGGCGTGCAATAATGCAGATTCCTTATTCCTTAGTAAACCCTTAGTCTCACACAAGGCCGACAAGTGGAGCATTGACTCCAAGTGTCAGACAACTTCCATACTAATTCAAATGGTGAGTGACACCCTTGGAGCACATAGGTGCATCTTGAAGATCACTTCACATGAATAAATTAATGAGTTAATAAAAATAAAGAAGACCTTAGAGAAATAAAATAACTACTTAGAATTGATAGAAGGAGAATATAATTTTTCACAAATTTATAAACTTGAAACCTAATAAATCTAAGTCCAATTATTATGCCAAATAAAATTTTATAGGAATGGATCTAACGGAAATTAGACTAAATAAAAATCTAAAAAAGGGATATTAAAAATTATGACATGTGCACAATGTGTGCATGAAATTAATAATTTTTTTTAATAAAAATAAACTATTTCATGAGATAATGGGTAGTAAACAATGAGATAAAATCCTAAGTCAATCTAGACTCTAAATCCTAACTAAGAGAAGAGTACAAATCAATCTCCAACTGTAAATTATTTAGGAGACACAATAAAAGAGAATTTGCGAAACTAAGGGACAACTACGAGAAAATATAGAAACTAATTGATGAGTTGAGGAAAAATTCAATTTTATTTAAATTAAAAAGAATTAAAACATGTTCAACTTGAGGGAAGAGCAACATGTGTACAAGTTTAATAATGTTTCAATTGATTATTAAAAATTAATTAATTATGCATCACATGACAAGTGTCAAGGTGAAGAGTCTTATAAAAAGAATGGTGAGGAAGGAACATGGACCCTATTATGGGATGACTAAAAATTTTCATGGCTAGTTTACTTGTGTGAATTGGGCAGCAAGTTTTGCAAAGAGGTGGAAGCCTCTCCTTACGAGGACAAACTTGAGCTACGGTTTCTGAAATTCTATGTCTGACCCCTTTGTGGTTCGGGGAGCTAAGGGGGAAAAAGAGTACCCATAGCATTGGCTGAGAGGTATCGCTGAAACCAATTGATTAGCAAGTGAGAGGAGACATTTCATGAGGCTAAAAGAAAGATGTATTTCAAAACTTGTACTCTTGTGGTTACGATATTTATTTTTCACTGTTTTAGTTATTTTAGCTATTTAAGAAATGATGAATTAACGTAGTAGTTTTATAAGCGGGCTGAGTGATTTAATTCGAGACATTATTATTTCAGTGAATATGATGCGTGGATTAAAATGATAGAATTTCGAGACCCTCTTATGCATATGTATATAGTTTATTTATGCGTAGATCAAAAGAGTGAATCGACATATTTTAAAAAAGTTATATTTATTGTTTTAATTACCCTTGTGATTTATATATTTCTAAATGTAAACGAAAATTCTTGGGTCGATAAATTTTTTTAACCTCTTGACACAATCCTTACTTCAATATTTTCTTTGCAGTATTATCACACCTATCTCATCCTTGAGGATTCGTTACAAGAAGTGGCGGAATTAGTCACCTCTAGAGTTTTCCCTGTGTGGATAATAAACATTTTTTTGACTGATATTTCTTTCCAATATAGCGGGTTGGACAGTCAGTAAATGGTGTTTTCTCTACGTGAATAATAAACGTTTTTCTCACTAAGAGTTCTTTCCAAGATAGCGGGTTGGAAAGCTGGTAAAATCGTAATTATCTCAATACTTAATTGTGGTCGTGGACCGAGAACCCAGTCGTTATGAAGCTTGTCGTAAATGTTAACCGTAATTAATTAACTTTATTTCTTTCCAATACAAGTCGAATCATTACTTCAAGTCGAATCATTACGTGGTAGATTATTTATTTTGTATATAATAAGATGTATATATATTTTTACGTCTAAAGGCGTATATTTATTGATAATGAGCACAATTAATCACCTTTTAATTTAAAATTCTAATCTCATGGTTAATAATTGAAGATGCTGACATATTCTTAGTGGTCCTCCCAAATCAATGAATGCGATTTCCTCTTCATAACTTCTTTGTATTTTTTAATGCATCAGTTAACCTATTTACTATGCATCAGTTAACCTATTTACTTTTTAACATTTACCTAATCATATTAAGAAATCACTGTATCACTATATGATTGCCACATTTAAATGATTAAACTTTGGGATTATCACGTTTGGATTTGCTCAGCTGTAGATGCTCATTTTTTAGTTCTGCGTTTTATTTTTTAGCTGTTCGTTCTATCCTTTATAGCCGAGGGTGGATAACTATAATAGTGTGGTGGGGAAGGCCATTGTTGCGAGCTCGGGGCAGATAATCAAAAACTTATTATAACCTATAAAAGGTGTTTAAGGTTCCGATCATTAACCTGCGGGAAAAAGCTTTGGCATCAGTATTCATCAGTGACGGTTTTGAATGGCTGTGCTAGTTGTATTATATTACAAGTTGTATTATATTACAATTGAATTGATAAGTTTTGTATATGAAAGAAAACATTTTGGATATAATTGATTTAATTAGGGTGTATATATATTAAGATTATATATGTATTAAAGAAAAGCGTATGGATTTAATTGATTTATTAGAGTTTAGATGTATTAAGTTATATATGGAAAAGAAAAGCGTATGGGTATAATTGATTTATTAGAGTTAAAATATATTAAGTGATATATGGAAAAGAAAAGCGAGAGGGAATTAATTGATTTTACATAAGGTTTATATGATATTGGTTGATTAGTTATGTTGGAGATTTTATGTTAATGATTTATGTAAATTATTTTATAATGATTGAATAAATATTAAATAACAAAAGTAGTAGATTAATAATTTTATTTATTTTATATTAAATAAAATAGAAGGTAAAAGATATGAAAGGATATGATATAAATACTTTATTTTATTTTACACCATATAGATTAATAGATTAATGATTTAATACTTAAGGTTTTTATTGAAATTTTAGTTTTTAATTTGAGTAAGATATAATTAAATAATGTATAATTAGCACAACCTTAGATAAGGTAGATGGAAAAAATTATATATGCATTTTGTTACAATGGAGAGAATCTTTTATTAATGCTAGAACATCTTTTAGTTTTTAACATAATGTTTTAGTATTGACCCAATGAGGGTTCACAATGCCCTTCTGTAATTAGTGGTAGTGTTCATAGAGAATTTGAGAAGGTAAAATTTCTTGAGTTCTCGGGTTCCACAGACGGTTTAGGAACTGAAGGTTGGTTGGAGAATATGACGATGTGTTTTGCATTGCACGATTATACCTCTAACATGAAGGTCTACATGGAGGTCTTCTAGCTGAAAGAGAGTGTGATTCTTTGGTGGAAGACACTCTTACCATAGTTGAATATGGTCGTTGAAGATGTGTCTTGGGAATTGTTCGAGGAGTGATTCCGAGAGAGGTACCTATCTAAATAGTTCATTGAGTGCCAACTTAAGGAATTCAATGCTTTACGACAAGGTAGTCGTAGATTACCTGAGTATAAGGCTAGGTTTACGGAGTTGCTCAAATATGCTTTGCACCTGAACATGGAAAAGTTAAAGGTGAATAAGTTTGTGTTTGGTCTCAACTACAACATTCATGCTAAGGTGAGGATTTTGACACCTCATACTTTTCACAATGCAGTACAAAAATATTTTATCGTTGAAGACGAGCTGAACAATGGGGGTCAAGGTAGGACTCGTTCCAAGAAGACATGATAGATTTCACTTAAAGTTTCACAACAGTAGACACTTGTTAGACAGACTTCTGGGCACCAATATACACCGAGATGACCTGTATTTTATACACCATGCAAATAAGCTACCAATATGAGGACTCTATATCGATCACCACTGTAGCAAAAACTGCATCGTCCCCAACAATAGAAACAATGTAGATTTGTTCTGTAGAACTTACCAGGGCCTCAGAACCTTAGACCAACATATTTTTTCTTTGGAACTGGGAGCACTAGCTGTAAGAATTGATGTTGGACTTGTGGAGAGCCCCACTATCAGAGAGATTATCATGTTGAGAAGGAAATAGTTGTTAGATCAAAAGGACAGAAAACAATGGGAGATTTGGGCAAGGCCCATATGATTCATGCAACGACGAATAACCTCGAGGCTGAGCATTAGTCAATAGTGCTCAAGACTTCAAATACAATATCATATCAACATTTTAGTATTTTGATAGATCCAGGAGCTATTGAGTGTTTCACTTATAGTGTTGAGCTCAAAAGAATTAAGGTGAAGGAAATCGAACAAGATTAGTTTAGATATGTAGAATTAACATCTCGAGCCAAACAAAAATTTGGAGGAAAGGTTAAAGATTGCATTATTAATTTGGTTGAATTCATCACAAGTGTAAACCTTTTTTTTACAACCTTGGGGTCTTACGACATTATGATTGGAATAGATTGGTTATAATAGCATGACTCGATAATTAATTGTAAGATGAAAAGATTAAGATTAATTGATGATTTGGGAAATAATAGAGTAATTGTAGGGAGAAACCAAGGAGTATCGCTAAGATTTATTACTTCCCTACAATTACAGAAAAATATGTGCAAGGTATATAAGTTGTATGCCATATTAGCTCTTAACGAAAAGGGTGACATGCAAATATTGGAAGACTTTCCAGTAGTATCAGAGTTTGTTGATGTTTTTCCTGAAGAAATATCGAGTTTACCGCATAAAAGAGAATTGGAATTTAATATAGATCTAAAAACCTAGAACAGAACCAAAATCTAGAATGCTATATCGAATGTCGACATCTGAATTACAAGAGTTAAAGATGCAATTGAAATATTTATTAGATTTTGGACTTGTTATCGCATAATTTGTAATTTCCAAGAGCCCAATGCAAGTAGATACAAAATTGGCGTAACTGGGAGTGACCTATCACTGTCACCTTAATAGGAAACCCCTTTCTATTTACGAGTAAGTTAGGACTACCCAAGGGAGACGTCCCTAGTGACCTGAGGGTTTGAGAAGGCTAGGGCCAAAGTGTAAGAAAGTTTCCCCCTCTCACAAGTTACTCAGATTCAAAGGGTTCTTTATGTCATATAGAGATGAAGCAATTGACTAATGTTGCGTACCTTCCCATAAAAAGACAACAAAATAGAAGAAGGGCACTTTCCAAGTACCAAAATGATATTAGTGCTTCATAAGACAATGAACTCTTAAGAAATGTACTAGATGATACAAAATTGCAACAGTGTAACATTTTATAACAACAATAAGAAATTTGCAACATCCACATTGATTATGCTCCAAAATGCTTGAGAAAAGACTAAAAATAGTAGTTTCAAATAGAGAAACTAATATTAGATAGTCATAAGAAGATTTGGTAATGTTTAGCTTAGCAATATATGTCACTTTTGAGGTTATTT
>CBVK0101377108.1:0-10927 GCA_900067695.1 Picea abies | reverse complement strand
TACATCCATTATCTACACAAATTTATTGTCATCTTCCCTTATGCTAATATGAGGCCTTTTTAACTTGCAACATTTTTTCTATGGTTTTCCAAAACACCCTCTCCCCCTCCCTTCAATAGAATTTCAAATATATATTTTTGAAGCTTCAAATTATATATTTATAAAATGATTGTGTGTGTGTATTTATAAAATGATCATTTATATATATAGAGAGAGAGAGAGATACTCATTTACATTAGGGTAATGCAGGCTACATTTAATTTTTTTCTTATTAACAAAGTGTGTGTGTGTGTGTGTGGGCGAAATATTTAGGAAGACCAGGTGGAATCCTCAAGGTCATGGGCATTCTTTGATGGGGCATCACAAAACAATAACCTTTTTTGTTGGGGAGGAGTTGTATTACATCTCTCACCCAGTAACTCTTATAAACCAAAATGGGGTTGGGTCCCGGAAGGAACAATTATGTTGAGCTTATGGCACTAAAACTATTATTTATTTTTGCGGGGGGGGAAGGAGTGAAACCCATTCAAATTTTTGGAGATTCCATGCTTGTCATAAATTGGATCAGAAAATCACAAATCTGTCACAACATTGTATTGATTCCTTTGCTTGATGAAGTTTTCAAAAATTTGGACACTTTTGACTCCTTTGTGCAGCATGTATATAGGGAACGTAACTCGGAGGAATATTCACTCTCTAAAGTAGGCCTAAATATGGATTATGGGCAATGGATGATCATAGGATTAAAAGATTATTCTCAACACGAATTCTACCATGGGCATTTCATATACCCTCCTTTCCATGCGGATATTTCAATATAGAATTGTGTTGATCCTAGTTTTTTGTTCGGAAAACATACATTATGATGCTTAATGTGTCTAGCATATTGTCATCTATATTTATTTTTGTTCAGCCTCTATCTAAGGCATGATATTTTTTGTATATACTCGGTGTAAGTATTTTGGATATGGACGGTTTGATGCTCTCTCTCTCTCTCTCTCTCTCTCTCTCTCTCTCTCTCTCTCGGTGGTCAACCCTAATCTAGAAGATCAAAAGTATCTCTTGGTTTTGACTAGTGAAAAAAAGAAAGATCAACAATGCTAAAATATGAACCAAATCCCATGAGCTACATAGTGAAACCGGGTGTTGGACCATTCCCAATACACCATGGGATGAAAGAATCTATCATTTTTGTGACACTAAAAGGGTTTATGAAAAGAAATTTCTCCTAGAGTTCCCTGTGTATACCCAAATTAGATCAAAATTTCAAAATATATGTCACAATACCAACCTTCCTAACCTCCTAAGTCATCAAAACTATGGTTATCTTGGAACACTTATTTTCATGTTTTTTGAGCACAGAAATGAAATTCTAAATAAATCTAAGTAATCTCCTACTTTTCTTAAGGTCTGATAGACCAATTCTGGTTAATCATCATCATCATCATTAATTTTTTCCATGCATTGTTTTAAAATTCTTTAATGCTTTATAAGGTTGGTAAGAGCAGGAGGGGTGACTCATCCTTGACCTTTTCGGAGAGCAATAATATGCCTATGCTTGGGGGCTAGGAATTGCATCTAATAATTAAGCAGAGGCACATGCTCTTCTCCAAGGCATATTTATCGCTCTCAGCTCTGGATTAAAATATTGGTGATAATCATAGACTCGAGGATAATTCTCAAATCCTTGATCCACCAATATCTTCCAAAATATTCTTAGTTGGCTTCAATCATTTCCAAAGGAAAAAATGTTTCATAGTATTTGGCTAAAGTCTCATTATTTAATATCCTAAGAGAACACAACAATTCGATAAGCGACCTAGCCAATGAAGCTTCATGCTTATCCATGTTAAAATATTTATTCCAGGAACCTAGGTAGATTACTTCCTTATGATTCTTGAGAAAAAAAAATACTTACTGAAATTTTAAACAAAAATTTCAAATCATAGAATAATTACACTGGCTAGAAATTTAACTAGAGAATAAACCATAGAAGAAAAATACAAATTTCCAAATACATAGCAAATTTTCTATCCTTCAAAATTAGTTTTTCATTAATAGTATTCCAAACATACAAGGGCTCTCATGCTGGTAAAATGTCCCACTGAGAAAGATTAACCCATTGCAAAACCTGGTTGTTGTACGATTTGATCTATACGACCTCCTCCAAAAAATCATATGGTTGATCTGTTGTATGAATTGTTGGTTGAATCAAACCCCCTATTGTTCTTGCTACACCAAATTCTGCATCCTCCTCATGTCAGTGCATACATCCTTCACTGATTGGATGAGGTCAATTCTCATGTTGCTCACACAATTTCCTCTTTTCTCTTTTGGAATTGCACACTAAGTGAAAATCCTTTATCACTCTCTCTATGTCTCACTTGTGTTTTTCTAACACTCTTTGTGTCTCACATTCTATGTCTTTTCCTTTCACGTTGTCTTTCTTTTATAACATTAAGTTGAATCTCCTAACCCTAATCTCCAAATTGATTGACGGTTGAGATTAAATATCATCTCACTTGATATCAATGGTTGAGATTAATCTAAATCACATTTTATTAGACTTTTCTAACTCGGTAATTAAAAAATATCTACACTTTAATAATTACCTTTAATTAATGTGAATTACAAAGGTCTGAAAGGACTTTTGGACGAATTTCACATGTCCGACACTTGACCTATGCAGAAGTTCTTGTCTGATGCTAAAACATCAACACTCCCTCTTGGCAAGGAAGGAACTTCTTGAAGAGCCACCTAGAACTGGATTTCCTTTCGTTCCTGGCACAATGTCCCACACATCATCCTCCATCCTAGCATTCCTCCAAACTTGTTGGTTTGTTGCTTCCTAAAAACTAGAAGGCTAGAAATCATTGATGCTACTCATTAGCACCATATAGTTAGGAAACTTCTTTTGAGGCATGTTCTCCTTGAATGTGCTCCTAGGAGCCTAAACATGCTCTTGAGAATCCCTCAGTGTCCCCCAAGATCTTGCGAGGAATCTTGTTCTAAACATAGAATGTCGTATTACATTCCTCTTCCCAAATAAAGATGGGAAAATTTTGTTCGTGGATCATGGCCTTAGCAGCCCCTATGATTGAGGAGCCTAAACATGCTCTTGAGAATCCCTCAGTGTCCCCCAAGATCTTGCGAGGAATCTTGTTCTAAACATAGAATGTCGTATTACATTCCTCTTCCCAAATAAAGATGGGAAAATTTTGTTCGTGGATCATGGCCTTAGCAGCCCCTATGATTGATTGATTCTTCCTCTCTGCAACCCCATTATGTTGTGGGTTGTAAGATACTCTCAGCTCCCTCTTAATTTATGCCTCCTTATAGAAATACTTGAATTCATTAGAGGTATACTCACCCTCATTATTTGACCTTCGGACCTTGATCTTCTTCCTTATCTAGTTCTCCACAAGATTCTTAAACTCCCAAAACCAGTTGAAGACCTCATCCTTGATCTTCATGAAGTAGATCCATGTCTTCCTAGAGAAGACCTCATCCTTGATCTTCATGAAGTAGATCCATGTCTTCCTAGAGAAATAATCAATAAAATACAACTAGTATATGCCTCCCTATACTTATACTACTGACATCACCCCACACACATATCTCCTTGGACATGGACTCATTGCTTGGGAAAGAAACAATGGCATGCTTGTCAAGTGCACACCCTTTGAACATCCCCTACTATTCAATATTGAATTCAGGAAGACTAGTGACAATATCCCTCAGAATCGGAAACTCCCTGTGATGCAGGTGCCACATCCTCATGTTCCATAACTCACACAATTTGTCTATGCTACAAACCAAGGCTCAAATAAGCTCACCCTGTAACCTGTGCAAATTTCCCTCTCTAGCCCCAATGACTTGAGTTGTGTCAAGGCTAGATCCTTCCATCTTGATGAGTGATTTCCCTTTCTAGAACACAACAGAAAACCCCTTATCCTCCATGACCTAGACTGAAAGTAGGTTCTTCGTGAGCCCTGGAACATATAGCACATCCTTCACTTCTAATGAGCTACTTGACTCGAGCTGGAACAATATTGTTCCAACTCCTTTTACTGCATACTTGTCATCATTTCCAAGCTCCACATGTAATCCTAAGTCCTTCTTTGTTAAACTAGTAAACAGCTCATGTGTCAATGCCATATGGCTAGATGCACCATTGTCCATGTACAATGCACTCTAGAAACTGTGCTGGTAGAAAAGCAAGAAACTAGTGAGAATTCATTTTCAAACTTCGCAGCAAACTCATCCCTCTGAGTTTATGTTGATGTTTCTACATACTGTGATTTTAGCTTACCCTTCTTCTTTGGACGTCGTGAAGCAAAATATTTGAGCTTATGACATACGAAACACTTGATTTTACTCAATTCCTTCCTCTTCCCTGGCAGTGAGGATGACTCCTCACCTTTACTCTTACTGAAAACCTTTCCTTTTCCCTTCTTTGTCTGAATAACAAGGGTTGGGTTCACGCCACCTTCTTTCTTGCTAGATTTAGACTCCTCCTGAGTTTCTTCCCAGATACAGTAGTCCTAAAGCCTCTCAAAAGTGGGAAGGTTCTCCCGTGCACATATACCCTTGAAAAATAGTACCCAAGGCTTTGAGAACCCATTCAATGTCATATTTACCAATTTGTTATCAACCACCTTCTCCCCAACTGTTTCAAGCTAATCATGGATTTGTGTGATCTTCATGAGGTAACTGGTAATTGAGTCTGATTTGGACACCTATGTGGATCTAAGCTTATTCCTCAATACCGTATTTATGTTTATGTCCTTTCTTTGGTCAAGACTTACCAGAGCATCGAACATCTCCTTGGTCATCTTCTTCTCGAACAAGTGAGGAATCAGATGATCCTTCACTGCATCCAAGATCACCCGCTTGGCTCTAATATGTTTCTTCTCGGAGATGCCAATTTTTGTGGATCTATCGATAAAGGAACTACTTCATCAACAATCTCCCAAAGATCATTTTCCTTCAAAAGCCAAGTAACCCTTGCTTTCCAGGGAAGGAAGTTTGAAGCTCCATTGAATCTATCTTCAAACCTGAGCCTGGTTGCTACCATTTTCAGATCTAAACAAATTTCCATGAAAATGTGATTATCCTTCAAGCACCCAACAAAAATAAATGTTGGTCCTCATATCTGACAAATCTGCTACTATAACTTTCAGATCTTCTTTTGTAGGTTTCAGATCTGTTGTAGTAACATTCAAATATGTTGTTGTAGATTTTAGATCTTCCTCTGTGGCTTTTAGATCTATTTTTTTCGCCTTTAGATTTGTTGATGCCACCTTTAGATCTATTGTTGTATCTTTTAAATATTTTGTTGTAGCTTTCAGATATGCTACTTCCATCTTCATATATGTTGTTGTAGCTTTCAGATATGCTACTTCCATCTTCATATATGTTGTTGTAGCTTTCAGATCTGCTACTTCCACCTTCATATATGTTGTTGTCACTTTCATATTTGCTACTTCCACCTTCAGATCTTTTGTTGTAGCTTTCAGATCTGTTGATGCCACCTTCAAATATGTTGTTGTAGCTACCTAGAAATCAAATTGTCTCAGAGATTCTACTATGATACCATGTTAAAATTTCAACCCTGGGTAAATTACTTCATTATGATCAAGTAAAAATTACTTGTTGAATTTTTAAATAGAAAATTCATACCATAGAATAATTACACACTCATTGGAAATTAAACAGCAGAAGAAAAATAAATTACCAAGCACACAAACAAATTTGTACTTCCCTTCAAATGATTTTTTCATTCACTCAATCAAAACTTGCAAGGGCCTCCCAAACTAGGAAAATCAACCCACTAGAAAAGAGAAAACACAAACAAAGATCTGTTGCAACCTCCTAGCTCAGACACGTGGTCGTATTGCCCTATTGTTGATGTTGCTTCTATTTCCCTTTCTTTCTTGACCACTCTCTTCACCTGAGGACAAATGGTCTTTGTGAAATAATGCACACTGAGGAACTTCTTTGTCTCTCTCTGCAATTAAGTTACTATCACTCTCTATGTCTCTCTCTGCAATTAAGTTACTATCACTCTCTATGTCTCTCCCTTCTATCTTACCCTTTGTTTTTAACTTTGAGTTGATGACCAAATCTTCCTAACCCTAATCTCACTTTGAGATCAATGGTTGAGATCAAATCCTAATATCACTTGAGATCAATGGTTGAGATTCATCTAAACCATTAGTATAAAAATTACACTTTATTAGACTAAATACATAACTCAAAATTAAAAGTTTCTTCACTTTAATAAAGTGAATTACAAAATAGAAAGGAATTCAAACGACTTCACGCATGTTTGACACAAAACTTGTGAGGAAGTTCCTATCCAAGTTACAATCATCAACAATCCCAAGGCACTTTAAATAAAAATCAGGTTCTTCATCAAGTTCCTAGTGACCCTAAGCTCATGAACCCCCACACTAAGCTTAAAGTAAATTGTCATTTAATGGAGCAAGTGGATAGAATTAATCAAGGGAAAGTATTAATCGAGTCGAAGCAAGTTTCAAGGACAGTGCTTCGGGGGCTACATGCAAGATTGTTTATGGTGGTGTTTCTTGTTATGCCCATCACATTTACTCTTATCTTGAGAGATGGGATTATTTATGTATTTTTTCGAGTGAGGAGGGATGTATCTGGAGTTTTAGGCTTTGTGTAGAGCTGCCTCCTATTAGAAGAAGATAGTTTAGCTACTTGTGAGGGTCTTGGTCACATTCCTACTGGGTTTCGATGCATTTTTAGGTCCTAGTAAGCTCTCAATTATCTTGGCCTCCAATTCCATGGTTTAACAAGAAATATCCATTTTCTCATACACTTTCTGCTACTTTTTCTTGGTGTTGGGTTATGCATCGAATTGTTGGTCAACATTTTTTTTTGTGGGGTGGGGCTTGGGAATTTTATTCAAGGTTTTAGTTTTCTATTTTAGTGTGCTCTGTTATGCACCCTCTTGATCCCTAGCATGACCTGGAGTTTGGATTTATCCTTGTGTAGAAATTTTTGGTCCCTCAATCCCTCCCTTTGTGTTTTCTTGGATTTTTTGGCTTTCTCTGACCTTATCAATTGTCTCAATCTAACCTTTCCTCTTCTCTAGTTTTCTATGGATCCCAGATACCTCAGGGAAATTTGCAATATTTTGAGGAGCGAAGAAACTTTGTTGAGAAACAAAATATCATTTGAGTCCTTCTCAGTTATCATCCATGATATTGAAAAGTAGTTACAAGCTCAGAATGACAAAATTATGGATATATTGGAGGAGCATAGGAAGAAATTCACAGAACTCGAAGCTAAGTGATATTGGTTGAAGTGCATAGTTCAATGTATATGCAAGGAACCTCTCTCTAAGGCCACATCTCAATAGGTTTCCAATCACTTGAAGGAGCAATCTAAAGAAGAGAAGGTCAGATAGTAATCAAAGGATCCAATGGAATTCAACCAACCACCCTATCCAGAAGAGGCAGATGGCCAGCAAGAAACCTTTTGAATATGTTTTTTAAATTTATTTGTATTTTGAATGTTTTCTATAGGCAATATACCTGCAATATTAGTACTTTTGTAGAAACAGTAAGACTGGAAAAAAATTGTATGTAGTAGAAGATAGGGGAATTTTGTATATTGTGCTGACATGAACATTTTGTCTGAAACAATATGTCATCTTTCTCTGTAATTGACTGTTATTTATAGCCACCTTTAATATAGATATTCCCCAATCCTAGTATAACTTTAATCACTTGTGTTGAGATTATATGTTCATCTGTTGTAAGGTCCAATTTTGGGTAAGATAAGGACATTATAATAATTATCTTTTTCATCACAATTTTTATTTCAAGTATGTAATTTGATAGATTTGGCTTGTTTTAACGATTTGAGAAAGATATATAAATGCAAGTAATTGAATATATTGAATCTTGAGTATGTTATTACATAAAATAATGAGAAATGTTGACAAAATCAACCTCTTTGGCATCAGCATCAACAAACACAGGGAAATTCAAAGTCAGGTGTGAAAGAGCATATAAATGAAAAATCAAATCCAAGGATATGCCAAATAATAGTCTTCGTAAATGACAATAAATCGCAGAGAGGCTTATGACCGCACACTCATAACAATCATTAACCAACTAATACCCTAATCATGCTCTCATGACATTCAATAAGTTAAATGAGTGTTTCAAACACCATATGCGACAAGATGACCTTCACATCATAAAGTGCACATGTGCAAACGAAGCAAGAAAGGGTGTCATCAATATTGTTAAGGATCTATAACTAAAATTAGTCAATCATTGTAGAGAGAGATGAGGATTCTATAGAAATATAGTGAATGAATCTTGTTGATAAGATGTCCTCGTGCAAGAGTTCGAAAGTTTTCATGACCATCCATCATCCATCCACAACTAATCCTATTAGTGGATCCTAAACCAAAATTGTCAATTGTGCCTCTTCACTATTGATTTGTAAACACAATTGTGGCAATAAGAATATCATTACCTAGGAGAAGAGTGGCAATATCTTCAAACAATATGATTAGAATACTAAAATAGTCCAATTATGGATTATGAAGTACTAAGTTTCCATTGAATAGAAGATGTAGGATCTAGAATCTATGGATCCATAATAGAAGGGATGGGTGGTATAGGTTCATGTTCTTGTGAATCAATGGTAGAGGCAACATATACACATATTGTTGGGGATGTGGTTTCAACAAATCCAAGGCTTGATACTAGTTTCGTCTCATGCTCAATTAGATTAAAAATGCCATGACCATGCTTACCTAGTCCACCACCAATATAGTGAATCTTATGAAGTAACTTACAACCAATACCTTTAGTATTTTCTCAAAATCAATGGTTAAATCATGGGGAGAAGATACATGAGGAGTAAGTTAAGTATCTTTTGTAATTTGAAAAGTGCCTCTTCCTCCTCTCTTAGACAACGTTCTTCACAATGTTGATTTTCCACAATGATCATATCATTTATTTTCACATGTTTTCCTTTTTTCTTTGATTGCACATCAAATTAGGAGTACTCTTTCAAAGTATTGTCACACATCTTGAACTTCAAATTTTATTTTTATTTTCCTTTGACTACATGAACTTGTTGTTTGGAATCTAATATGCACAAAGTTCTTACTTTTCCTTGTTATTCAATCAAGGCATTTCATAAAAGTATTAAAATTCTTAGGCATGGTATTACCAAACGAATTCTTCATGGCACAGTGTTTGGAAACAAAAACTTGTAAAGAGAATGAAAATTATTGAGAATAACCTAAATTAGCTTGCTATATTTTTTCAAAGGCAATACCACACTCCAATTACAATTGTAGTACTTTCATTTCACCTAGATAACCTTCGTTTGATCAAATTATTGAGGATCCAATCACATTGATTGTTGCTCATACTGATTTATACAAGTCGTGTTAGGTTTAGAGAACAATGTACGAAGAGTCATATACATTAGTAATTTCATTTCACCTAGATAACCTTCGTTTGATCAAATTATTGAGGATCCAATCACATTGATTGTTGCTCATACTGATTTATACAAGTCGTGTTAGGTTTAGAGAACAATGTACGAAGAGTCATATACATTAGTAATCAATGCTTAATTTAGATATGGAACTTAAGCCCTTTCAATACATATTTGTTTATGATAATCCCCAAGGGTTAGTTTAATTGGTTGGTGCCATCGTTGACAAGACATTGTCGATAATCCAACGCGCTATGCAAGTCTCCAATTCAATTTCCACAAGGTCAAGTGCATTAAGTCTACACCACCCATTTTACACTGGATACCATCCTCAAAATTAGGGGAAGTGCCCGAGAGTTATTTTCAAGGAAAAAGAAATATTTATCTATGATTCCTCGCAATTTACTCTTCTTTTGAGGCATTTTCCTTTTTTATATTTTTATTTCGGATTTGTTTTGTTTTCCATTAGTTGTGACCACAAGCTATGGCTAAAATGAACGTTGTCATTTCTTATTTCCACATATATAGTTTTCAATGACAAGCAAATATTCCAAGTCAATAGAGTCGATGATAGCCAAACAAACGCATGAATTATGAGGGTATTGTAAGGGGAAAATATATCATGATTTTAAAATCTCCCTCAATATCACAAGTGCCTCACCAATTCCTTTACGCAAATAATTGGTAATAATAGTGGTGTATGATTTTTCCCTGGGGTGTGAGGTAGAATTGCCTCTGATTGATTGGTAGATTGTTATTCAACTTAGCATCAGTGACTAGGCCTTAAAATTTGTTCACGTCATTGTTAGTTAAATTGGTTCCAATTGATGTGTAGGAGTGGAAGCCTACTCCCTCTTCCTGCTAAAAGGGCTTTCAACATAGAAAGGATAAGGCTAGAAAATCCTAAGCTAGTTGTAGAGGTGAGTCAAGGATGCATTATATCGTTGTCATGAATCTTCCAAGGGGATGAATATCTCATTCCATTGCAAATTCATTGGTAAATTACACCACAAGTGCACATCAAGAAAACAATCATTACAAAGGGCCCAAATTCAACTCCAAGAAACCCGAACTTTGCAAGAGAAGATTGTACTAGTTTCATTGTGTTAGGGTTTGTGCGGGGTTCAACTCCCCTCTTCCTTTATTCTATTGTGAATGAGGGCTCTAAATCATTTTGATGCAGGAGCATCGCCAGCAGCCAAGCGAGCGTGAAAGCAAAAGCCAGCTGAGAAAAGCGCAGCACACATTTTCCACGTTTTGAAATGTTTTTGAAAGATTAAGATGCGGATATTAATGAAGTAGCTAGAAGAGTACTTGCATTTATATCTCGCTGTTGTAAATAGATCGTGAGCGATTTGCTCTCATCTGTCAATGTAAAAGGCATTTAAGCCCAATTAATGAAAGTAGGTAGATTTGAATTATAGATTAG
>CBVK0101377074.1:0-25255 GCA_900067695.1 Picea abies | reverse complement strand
ACATCGTATATCGAGAGTTCGCAAGTCGAAGCTCCAAGTTGTTGTAACGAGACTTGCGATATAGCGATCCACGATATCCCAACAAGGTCAGAGCCATCCATCAGTAGGGATGCGTGTTAGGAGATCGCAGGAAGTTGGGGTTCAGAAAATCAGGGTTTTCGAAGATGAGAGGTAGAGATAGTTTGATATCGCAATTCGTGATATCCCAACAAGATCCAAACCATCCATCAGTGGGGACGCGTGTCCATAGACCCCAAGGAGTCGGGTTTTGGCATATTGGAGATTTCGGTGATGAGGGTTTCATGCACTTTGAAATCGCGAAAAGAAAAACCTCGATCGGTGGGGGACAACTGCCAGCACATCAGGGCTGAGGGAAGAATCGTAGTGGAATCCAGCTGTCAGAACAGCAGAGAGTCGGGATTCGAGGAGTCAGAAATCCTGTGGCATATGTAATTTGGCATTGCAAGCCCCGTAGCCCCAATGGGAGGTAGGAATACAGTCCCAGAATTAGTGGTCACATTGACCAGGGCTTAGCTTAGAGGGATAAAGCACATCGGGGATCAGAGGATCAGGAGTTCCAAGTACATGTGCTTCTCAACATCGCAAACCCCGAAACCATGATGAGAGTTATAGCTGCGGTCTTATAGTAGCCGATCATGTGGAATAAAGGCTTAGTCGGTTGGGGCTAAGGCAACAAGGAAGCGCATCAGAGATCGGGGATCGGTGATTCAAGTTACCAGAACATCACAGGTGTTAAAACCCCGACAGAAGGAACCCCGATAGAAGGAGGGGAGTCCCCAAAGAGATTTATGTGGGTGAAATATTTCCCAATAGGGAAATAAAGAACCTTTGAGTTCTTCAGGCTGAGTAGGAGAAGGATCCTGTGAGCGGACGTGCCTAGTGAGGGTGCACCTGCGTCAAGTGGTATCAGAGCTTAGAAGAGTTTCTTTTCTTTCTGTAGGAGGGAAAAAGGAGAATTCACCATGCTGCCAAGGAGAAGGGGCAGACAATCACCCGATCCAGAGGAGGAAAGGGAATTGTCTAGAGAAAGAGGTAGGCAAGTGTAGAATCCAAACGTGGAGAGAGGAATGTGAAATCTTTGTGCCAGAATGGAGGACATGGAGATAAGAGAAAGGTGCAAAGTTGATGCAGGAGATATCAGTGAATCCGAAAACAAGGATGATGATGGACATGAAGAAGAATAAATCCCAGCAGAAGATGTAGCAAGTGAACACTTACTTAAAGCTGTTGCAAGAATGAGTACAAAGGTAAAAATGGACATTCCAGTTTATGAGGGAAATCTAGATGGGGAAGAGCTTCTGGATTGGATCCGAGCTCTTGACACCTACTTTGATTATGAAGATATTGAAGAGGATAAGAAGGTCAAGCATGCCATCATGATATTAAAATGACATGTAACCTTGTGGTGGGATGAACTGCAAGATGACAGGCGTTGCCAAGGCAAGCAGAAGATTAAGAGTTGGGACAGGATGATTGCAAAGATGAAAGAAAAATTCATTCCCAGGGATTATCAAATTTCTCTGTTCAGGAGGATGTAGAACCTGAGACAGAAGTTGATGACAGTGAAGGAGTATATCGAGGAATTTTACAGGTTGAATATCAGGGCAGGTCATCACGAAAGCAATGACAAAAAGGTGGCCAGGTATATGAATGGCCTGAGGTATGAAATTCAGGATGAAATAAGTATGGAAACCATCCGAATGGTGGAGGACGCTTACCAAATGGATCTGAAAGATGAGGAGAAGCTGAGCTGAAAGTAGATTCAAAGAGGTCGAGGCAGGAGTCAGCCCAGAGGAAAAGCAGTTGCCCAAGATAAATACCAGAATCCCAAGGAGGAATGGAAGAAACCTCAGGGAAAAGTTGAAAGAGGTGGAACCTCACAGAGAGGACCATATGTTGAACAACGAGGACAACATAATGAATAGAGAGGAGGATATGCTGATGATAATAGGTTTCCTCGTACCAGAGGTAGAGGAAGAGGAAGAGGTGGAATAATCACATGCTTCACATGTGGAAAGAATGGCCACAGGTCATTTGAGTGCCCAGAGAAAAAGAAAGAAACTGGAGAGACTCACATCGCTGAGGCACAGAGGAGAGATGTTGAGGAAGAATACATTGAAGGTAGAAGATCGTTGGTGATGCAGAAAGTCCTTTTTACGCCAAAAAAGGAGATGGAGAATTCAGCGCAGAGGAATAGTCTTTTTAGGACTGCTTGCAAGACCAAGGATAGAGTGTGCAAGGTCATTGTGGACAGCGGAATCACAGATAATCTTTTTTCGACCAAGATGGTAGAAAAGATGGAGCTGGAGACAACTGATCACCCAAGTCCATATAAAGTTTCATGGCTACAGAAGGGACATCAGGTAAATGTCACTAAACAGTGCTTGGTTGACATTAAAATAGGAGGATATAATGACAAGATTTTATGTGATGTCATTCCTATGGATGTTTGTCATTTATTGTTGGGTAGGCCATGGCAATATGATAGAAATGTGATTCATGATGGGAGAATGAACACATACACCATAAAGAAGAATGGGAGAACCCATATGTTACATCCAATTGAGGATAAAGAAGTGAAATCGGAAGTAAGCAACACAGTACTTCTCATGAGTGGGAAGGAACTTCTTATAGAAGTTAAGAAGAAGGAGGATCCACAATTCTTTGTGGTCAGAAAACCGAGAATTGTTCTGACTAGCGCAAAAGTGGACGATTTGCCAGAAGAAGTTCAGGAATTACTAGAAGAGTTCGCTGATATTGTAGTGGACGAATTACCTCGTTCGTTACCACCGATGAGGAGTGTGAGTCATCATATTGATCTCATACCAGGAGCCAGTTTACCAAACAAATCCCCGTATAGATTGACGCCGCAAGAGAATGAAGAGGTTAAAAGACAGGTCCAAGATTTATTAGACAAAGGTTTGGTCAGAGAAAGCTTGAGTCCATGTGTTGTTCCGACAGTACTCAGTCCGAAGAAAGACGGAGGCTGGAGGATGTGCACTGATTCAAGGACCATTAATAAAATAACTATCAGGTCTAGATTTCCATTGCCAAGAATGGATGATTTGATGGATTGCTTAAGTGTGGAAAAATGTTTTTCAAAGATAGATTTGAAGAGTGGATATCATAAGATTCGCATGAGAGAAGGCGATGAGTGGAAGACAGCCTTCAAAACCAACGAAGGTTTGTATGAATGGCTTGTCATGCCGTTTGGCTTGACAAATGAACCAAGTACCTTTATGAGGTTGATGAATGAAGTCTTGAAGGATTTCATCGGGAAGTTTGTCATTGTGTATCTAGATGACATATTGATTTTCAGCAAGACAAAGGCTGAACATCTAAAGCATTTGGCCATTGTGATGAAGAAGCTACAGCAGGAGAAGTTGTTGATTAATATGAAGAAGTCCTCATTCATGAAGACAGAGCTCATTTATTTGGGGTTTGTTATTTCAACAAATGAACTAAAGATGGATCCAGATAAAGTGGAGGTAATTAAGAACTGGCCATCACCGAGAAATATTTTCGAGGTGAGAAGTTTTCATGGTTTGGCTAGTTTCTACCGAAAGTTCATCAGAAATTTTAGTGGGATTAGTGCAGCAATGATGGATACAGTGAAGAAGTGGCATAAATATTTTCATTGGACAGCAGAGGCTAAGAAGAGCTTCAATCTATTGAAGCAGAAGATCACGGAACAACCGGTCTTGGTGTTGACAGATTTTCAGAAGACATTTCAGGTAAAATGTGATGCAAGAGGGTTTGCAATAGGAGCGGTCTTGAGTCAAGAGGACAGACCAATTCCATATTTCAATGAGAAGCTGAATGAGGCAAAAGAAAATTACTCCACGTATGATAAGGAATTCTATGCCATCATCTAGGCATTGAAAAAATGGAGTCATTATTTGATCCCAAAGGAATTTGTTTTATATAGTGATAACCATGCATTATATTTTGTGACTCAATAGGAAAATTTGAATCAGAGGCATGTTAAATGGGTTGAATACATGCAAAATTTCACTTTTGTGATAAAACATATTTCTGGTACTGCTAACAAGGTGGTTGATGCTTTGAGCAGGAAATGTTTGTTGTTGCAGGAGTTCAAAGTCCGGACACTAGGCTTTGATGATCTTAGGGATATGTATACAGATGATTAGGATTTTAAAGAAGCATACGGAGCAACTGAGAACCCAGTTCTTAGAGACAGAATACCTTGGATAGACTACATGATCCAGGAGGGATTGTTGTTTAGAGGCAATCAATTGTGCATTCTGAATTGCTCCATGAGGGAGAATCTGCTAAAAGAGAAACACAGTGGAGGATTGGTCGGACACTTCGGTCATGATAAAACATTTACAAAGCTAAGTGAGTCATGCTTTTGGCTAGGGATGTGAGCAGAGGTCAAGAGGTTTGTGGACAGATGCAGGATTTGCCATCATTCAAAGGGAAGGAAGAAGAATGCGGGTTTTTATCAACCATTGCCCATACCTGAGAAGCCGTGGGATGAAATTAGCATGGATTTCATATTGGGATTGCCAAGGACACAAAGAGGATTTGATTCGATATTTGTGGTGGTGGATAGGTTTTCCAAGATGGCACATTTTATCCCATGTCAGAAAACCAGTGACGCGACGCACATCGCGAATCTGTTTTTCAAAGAAGTCGTTTGACTTCACAGTTTACCAAGAAGTATTGTTTCGGATCAAGATACAAAGTTCTTAGGACACCTTTGGAGGACATTATGGAAGAAGCTGGGGACTAATCTGATGTTTAGTTCAACTTTCCATCCTCAGACGGATGGAAAAACAGAAGTAGTGAACAGAAGTTTGGGAGAGTTGCTGAGAAGCTTGGTGGCAGAGAACCATAGCAGTTGGGACAATGTATTTCCGTAGGCAGAGTTTGCATACAATGACTCAATAAATCAGAGCACAGGCCGAAGTCCATTTCAGATTGTCTATGGAATGTAGTTGAGAGGAGTTTCCGAATTGAGGGATTCAGAGAAGACTACTACTAGCAGTGCTAGTGCAGAAGAATTCGCTGAAGTGATGAAGGAACTTCACAACCAGGTGAAGGAGCGACTATTGAAGTCAAGTCATGAATACAAGCGTAGAACAAATCAGCATCAGAGACAACTTCAGTTTGAAGTTGGTGATCTGGTTCTAGCACATCTGAGGAAAGAAAGGTTCCTGAGAGGAACATATAATAAGCTAAAGATGAAGAAAATTAGGCCATGTAAAGTCTTGAGAAAATTTGGAGAAAATGCTTATGAGATCGAGTTACCCAATGGGATCGGGATATCCCCGATATTTAATGTTTCGTATTTATATCCATATAAAGCTGATGAAGCAGGAACAGAAAGTGATGAGCAACCAGTGATCCAGTGGGTGAAGAAAATGCCAGTTGCAGAAAAGCCACAGATGGAATAGATACTAGATAAGCGAGTGGGTAAGACGACCAGGAGGAAAAAATACTATGAGTATCTGGTCAAGTGGAAGAATCATCTAGTGGAAGATGCCAGCTGGGAAAGCGAAGTAGAAATACAGAAGCATGGATAGACCGTGCAGGAGCTCATGGACAGGAGCCCATGAAAGTTTTCAAGCCGAGGAGTATGATGCAGGAGCATCGCCAGCACCATTAAATGAGCCAGCGTGGAGTGGAAGACAGCTGGACAAGCCAGCAAAAATTTTTGAAAATGCCTTGGGACTGTTGTGCAGATCTTAAATGAGTCATTTAAGAGGAGGCGCCTTTGTATAGTGTAATGGACCTTGAGCGGATAGCTCTCGTCCTTAGGAAGATAGACAAAATTTAATTTAGTTAATGCTGGTAGATAGGATTTTTAATTTTAGATTTGATAGCTTAGAGCCCAAGAGGGAAAACGGATATAGACACCCTCATTATATCATTGTAACATTATCAGGAACAGGAGTAAGAAGGAAAGAGCATGCAGAGAATTGTATGAAAAACACCCATGTACAAACATTTGAATTAATAGAAGAAGTTCTGATTCAAATTCATGGTTTGTGTTATTCTCTGTGTATTTGATGTTGATATGCTCATGAATATTTGTTTCCTGTCATACATTTGCTTTTATATGTTGTGTATGTGATTTCATTGTTGAATTGAAGTCTGAGAGGGTGAGTGAATGAGTTTCAATTGTTTCTCTAATTGAGCCAAAGAGTTCCTGCAAGGAGTGCAGTTGAATTGTCCGCAAGGAGTGCGTTGACAGAAGGGTTCCATTAGGGATAGCTTTTGTTCTCATTTCCTAGAAGGTGAAGATAGGCACAGTGCTATGAAAGGAGTGCACAGGCCAAGGGAAAGAATCGGGGTTGCGAACTTGAGTAAGGAACTGAAATATTGCTATTGTAGGAGTGCGCAGAGTCAGGAGACTTCAACACTGAGTTGTCGTTGAAGATCTTGCCACAAGGAGTGCATGCAAGAAACTCTCTGAAGGACTTAAGAGTTGTGAACAAGCTCAAGAGGTATAGAACCTAGGTAATTACCAAGGAAAGAATTGAGAGTTATTGCCTTGAACGCTGCAAGAAGCGTCGCAGGCTTGTGTGCAAGTGGACGAGTCTCATGGGGAGACACTCCGTCATTTCAGGGATTTATAGAGGGAAGAACGGATGGACGAAATCCTTTGAGGATATTTCATGAAGTTCTGTGGGCCGTTGGATCTCACGGAGGTGCAGGGAGGTTATAGCGTAAGTGTGGAGGAGGTTCGAAGCTCAGGAGGGGCAGAGCCGTCGATCCCGAGTCATGGGAGTCGTCGGATCTACACATGACATCGTATATCGGGAGTTCGCAAGTCGAAGCTCCAAGTTGTTGTAACGAGACTTGCGATATCGTGATCCGCGATATCCCGACAAGGTCAAAGCCATCCATCACTAGGGATGCGTGTCAGGAGATCGCAGGAAGTTGGGGTTCAAAAAATTGGGGTTTTCGAAGACGAGAGGCACAGATAGTTTGATATCACGATCTGCGATATCCCAAAAAGATACGAACCATCCATCAGTGGGGACGCATGTCCATAGAACCCAGGGAGTCGGGTTTCGGCATATCGGAGATTCCGGTGACGAGGGTTTCATGCACTTTGAAATCGTGAAACGAGAAACCCTGATTGGTGGGGGAAAACTGTCAGCACATCAGGGTTGAGGGAAGAATCGTAGTGGAAGCCAGCTATCAGAACAGCGGAGAGTCAGGATTCAAGGAGTCGAAAATCCCGTGGCGTATGTAATTTGGCATCGCAAGCCCCGTAGCCCCAATGGGAGGTAGGACTACAGTCCCAAAATTAGTGTTCACATTGGCCAAGGCTTAGCTTGGAAGGCTAAAGCACATCGGGGATCGGAGGATCAGGAGTTCCGAGTACATGTGCATCTCGACATCGCAAACCCCGAAACCTCGATGAGAGTTATTGCTGTGGTCTTATAGTAGCCGGTCGTGTGGACTAAAGGATTAGTCGGTTGGGGCTAAGGCAACAAGGAAGCGCATTGGAGATCGAGGATCAGTGATTCAAGTTACCAGAACATCGTAGGTGTCAAAACCCCGATAGAAGGAGGGGAGTCCCCGAAGAGATTTCTGTGGGTGAAATATTTCCTGATAGGGAAATAAAGAACCTTTGAGTTCTTCGGGCTGAGTAGGAGAAGGATCCTGTGAGCGGACGTGCCCAGTGAGGGTGCGCCTGCATCATATCGCCATTGAATGATTTCACTGTGTTTTACTTTACTAAGGTATTGGAGGACTATAAGGCCATATGAGCTCAACATTGAAGATTTGATGCACCCCAAGGTAGGGTGGAAATTTGAGATTGAATGTCCTATAACCACACTACTTAGTAATGGTATATGGTATGTATTGTAGTGACATACACTTGAGATATGAGGCCTTGAATTTTTCTTTCTAAATATGAAGCCACACATTGTCTCCAACTAAGAAGTTGTTGAAGACATGGTCCTTGTCATGTCACTTCTTGAAATTTGGCAAGGATTTTCATGCAATCCCATCTATTTGCACTGAGTATTTTGGATGTGCTCAATGAAGTTTGTTTATTTTTTAACATATTTTCTATGTACACGCAAATTTTCCCACCTTTGGAGGTGTCAAATAGGAAATGACCATTGGCCAATAGGTTGAAATCCAAAGAATATTTCAAAGGGGCCACATTGTGTCACATTATATTGAGGAAGTTATAAAAATTGGTGACTAGAAGCAAGGTTTTTCATCATATGTGCATGGATTCTTGTGATTATAAATTTGAAGCAAATTCATAAGATTTTGGTAAACAACTTTTGTTGAATTAAGAATGGAACATTGTAGATGTGTCCAAAATTGTGTCACGCAGATCCCAAAGTGATTCCTAATTATATAAATGAATTTGATATCTTCTTCATTGACAATAGACATGGATGACTTAAATATAAACAAATATATGTGAATAACTGTTTCACAATGTCCTATTCATGGCACAAATATCATAATATTCGAGAACCAATTGACCAAAAATTGCATTATGGTGGTGGAATGTGATAAGGGAACCTCACAAAAAATTCACAGAGATTGATTCCCATGGGTGCAAAGGAATGGATAGAGGTGTATATAACCCCTAACTCATTTTGGTAAGTTTTTTAGTCATACAATAAACACATCTCTTAATATATTTTTTCATTCCAACAGGATAGTGAAAGCAACAAAAATACTTTTGTAACACAATCAATGTCTTATGGACAAAAAAATGATCCTCTTTCTTGGAGGAATGTGCCTCCCAAATAATCTTTTTGCACTCATGTGTGGGAGGACATAGGATTATAGGGTGGAAAAATAAGTTACACAATGAAAATTTGGTCATGATACTCCTTGGATAATATCTATAGAAATATTGTTTAATATTAGATCCACTATACAATGCTTCAACAAATTGTGTGTTTAATCTTCATAATTGTTTAGAATAGTCAACAAAGCATGAAATGGTGGTTGACATAAGTAACCATTGACATAGTTATATGCACCATGATTATGTTGATCACCAAGTGGAATTGTTGTATATAGGTTATCCACTTCAATTGGTTCATGCCTCGAAATTTGCTTATGTCTACACACACAATGAGTGCTTATGGTTGGAGAGTTTAAGAGTCTCCTTCCAAAAAATGTAATGTTTCCATTTCTTAACAACTTTTATGATCACATAACATTTCTTTGATGTAAATGGACTAATTTCTAGTAGCATCATTGAAAGTTTTAAAGTGGTGTGCAACGAGATGCCCATTTTGTAGGAAAATAGCATCAAGAGAATAATTTCAGGTATGAGTCTTAAAGGGATGATGTAAATCAAGGATTTATGGGACCAACAAAGAGTTCAGTTTGAATTTCAATTCTTCAAAGACTTGATGTTGTATTATGTCCTTTATGAACATGATCTTTGTAGAAATCCCGCATAGTAAAGAGTGGAGAGGCTGTACAACATGGGATAATCCCAACACAAACATTTTGTAGAAGTTCACTAATCCCAAGAAACTATGTAACTTGGTTAGGTTGGTCACATTGGACCATTCTATGATGATCTATACCTTCTCAAGATATACATGCAATTTCATTTCATCAACAATGACGATGAAGTACCATATGTGCTTCCCAGTGAAGTCACATTTCTTTAGGTTAGCAAAGAGATTTTGGTTGTGCAAAGTGTTCAAATTGGTCATCATGTTCTTCCCATGTACTACTAAAAAAAAACACATGATTAATATGAATAAAAAATTTAACTATGAAAGGTTGCATAATGATGCATGAGCATTGGTATAGTCAAATGGCATCACCAACCACTCATACAAGTCATCCTTAGCTTCAAATGTAGTATTCCAAACATCCCTAGGGTTGGCATGACCTTGGTGGTAGTTAGATTTCAATTTGATTATGGTATACTTTTATCCCTTCATTATTTCGACAAGACCATCAATTCAAGGAATGGGGTATTGTTCCCTCATTGTGATCTTGTTGAAGGAGCAATTGTGAATGAATGCACACTAATAACCATCTTTCTTTGACACTAGCATGATCATGCTCACACATGGTGATGAGTTCAATCAAATGTATCCCTTATGTAAGAGACCCTATATTTGTTGGGTATCTCATCATTATCTAGAAATTATTTGTAATATAAGGTTCATTGGGTAATAATTCTCTAGGAAATAGGTAGATATGATTCTTTAATTGACTAACTATTCAATTTACAACATTGTTTTTCATAAATTAAAGAGATCCAAAATGAGTTTTTATGTATAACTATTCAATTTACAACATTGTTTTTCATAAATTAAAGAGATCCATTTTATGCTTTACTTCAATAAAGTGAAAAATAATTATCTTTGATGTCGAGGACAATGCTCTGAAGGTGCGATTTATAGATTTAGTGTATTTAACATAGATATGGTTGTGATAGCATCACATCACATAGCTCCAATTGTGAATGCATTCACACTAAGAACCATCTTTCTTTGACACTAGAACGATCATGCTTATACATGGTAATGTGTTCAATCAAATTTATCCCTTCTATAAGAGACCCTATATTTGTTGGGTATCTCATCATTATCTAGGAATGATTTTTAATATAAGGTTCCGTTGATGGGCGAAATTGATCGCTTGTCAACTGGAGGAGTGAATCTGGTTCGGGGTTGTCTACTTAACCTAAACCATTTGGATTAATCCACTCTGACGGGTTTAGCGGCTCTGTTGGCCGATCTAAGTCCTAAGAAAGTGAAAAAAAACAAAACTAAAGAAACTAACTTAATGAAAAAAACTAGCTGAAAACTATATACAAATCTACAATATACTTATAGTTCACTAACTAGTATTTATAAAATAGCTCTACAATATATCTATAGGATTATATCTCTAATATATGTATAATATTCACAAAATGCAAATTTTAATCTAAATCTGCAAAACTCAAATATGGATTGATTTATGACAACAAAACTATCATTCAGTGTTTTTGAAATTTTTTTTTTAACTTTTATAAACAAGAAACAAAATAGCTAACTGTCTAATTGAAAACAAAAAGTAATAGTAGAATGTGTTTAGATTACAGGAATTTTCTATATTAATTAAACTAATAAAGTAAAACTAACAAACTGACCTGTAATCGCATCTCCTATTCATCCTGTGTACAATATCCAATTTCATTGTTTGATGGAGTAAACCGCAACAGATTTTCCGAATGCTTCCCGTAAACGTGAAATAGTAATGATCGAATACTAATAATAGAACATATAAAGAAGTAGTGACAACAATTTTATGATTTTACAAATAGTCACATTGAGATAAATCTGGCTGTAAAAATTTGCATATAACTGCTCATTGAATAAAGAAGATTAACCTTCTAATCATCAAATTTGAACAGAGTCATTGTTGTATATAATATGAGGGACATAAAACACGGACATCATATAAATTCCATCACATTAATCTGTAATAAACCATGATATCTAAAGTAGTCACAATTTAATTACAAATCAAAATGACCAAAACTTGAACAAAAATACGATATATCGAAGCTAAAGCTGTACCAATATCAACTTCCATTCAAGTCTGTCAATCATAAATCCATATTTTCTACTCCCAGGCAGTGATGGTTCTTAGTTTACAAAACAATACATTTATATAGGCTACATGATCAAAACGTTTCCTATGGATATCATCAAATTTGTTCCAAAAATTATGTGGGATGCAACCTCCCAGATTCTACTTAACAGCCTATTCTAGAACAACATAAAGAAATAGCATGCTGAGAGATGCCACCAGTGGTTCAAATCTTCTTTAGAAATCGTATGTACCTGTAAACACATAAGAATAAACGATTTCAGATTGAATTTTGGTTGTAAAGACAAGAAATTCGAATTTTAGTAACTAGCTACAAAATCTCACAATTCTGTAGCTAGTTATAATTATAACTAGAATCGTATTTTATTGAATCAATCAAAATAGACTAGATGTAATCTGTGGAAATAAATCATATATCCTAATTTAAAAAAGAATAAAATCATCCTAAATTTATTTTTAAACATTCATACCTCAGATTAAGGAATTTGACTTTATCAAGCAATCTTTGAATTCACAATGGCAGTCGCTGCTTCCATGTTCTTAAAAACAACAGACCCTGTGGTTTTTTGTCGTTTATCATTGGTTTGGGCTACAGATTGTAGTCTTCCATTCTCTTTCGTTAGCAAATTCACCTAGTCTTCCAAGGATTTGATCTGAGACTGGAGTAAAGGCACGTCTCTATAATACCTATCGAGCCATGACTGACATTCGTTGCATTGCGGCTAAATAGACTGTGTATTATCAGTGATGGTATTAACACGTGGGGAATTTTCCATTTGACTTGTAGGTTCATTGTTGAGTTTGATTCCAGGGAAATCGGGGTTGTCTTTAAGACACAGTGGAAGGTTTGTCACATAATCATAAGGTTTACCAGAGCAAAGTCCATACGAATATGGATATTCTTCAGTTAGAAACCATTCAATTTTTGAATCGGAATCCTCACTTAACACAATTGCGTTTTGTTCTGCACAGGGCTTAGTTTTATTTCAAGCACATCATGAAACCCAATGCGTAGCCCTTTTACCCTTATAATTGATATCAATATTACCTTTACACTTTTTCTTTCTAAATTTTTTAACAGAATTAACACCACCTTTGGGATACGAATCTGGTAGAGTGTCGGGTTGGGTAGTGTCCGGATAGGTCGAGGGTTCCACACAAGGCAAGAGTGAAGAAGGAGGGATGGTAGGCTCGGCGAGGGTTTATGTGATGACAAACTTGTCAACCTGTCCTATTTCAATGCTAGAAAAACCATTTCTTAACAGGAAGGCATCCCAACAATCACCGTTTAACCTCAACTGATGAACAATAATAATCTTGATCAAACAATGGTGGAACAGGATGGAATCAGATTTCTGCCTTTTAAAATGCTTTGCCATTTTTTATAAACTTCGAAGGAGAAAACAGGGCATGTTTAGGGGAAAATCGATAAAACTCATGAGCAACCACAAGTGATATAAGAAAACCAAACCAAATCTACCCTCATAGGTAATGAACCGTTTGATAATGGCTAACAGATCATGCCATATAGGTTTAAGAGATGAAATGGGCATACCTCTGTCGCAGCTGGTGACCTTCCTCGAGGTGAACAATAATGACCAGGGAACCTCTTCAACCTTTGAGTTTTTAAACCACTTTTGTCCCACGGCTGGCAGACCAGTGGCTTGGCTAGTAAAATATTCGTTTAAATCAAGCTGTACATCTCCTATTTTAGCTCTGCAACCATCGAACGTTAGTGTGAATTCTTGAGCGACTGTTAAATTAAAAACCTCAAAATTTTCAACAAAGACCCGCCAGCCATTCCTCTCTAAGTCTTCTCGGGAATTATCAAACGATAATAATGTTTGGAAACCATTGGTCTCAATTCTCACCACAGGGGCCATGGCTAACAGCACAAAATCGACAGGGTATTCGGCGATAAGTTTTGACAGAACAAGCACAGAGCCATTGCCCTGAGCTTCCCCAACACAATGCGAAAAGAGCTCGAAATGGTAGGCAGGGGAATTAATGTTATGCATGTGAGGAAAATCGTATAGATTGAGGCCATGCAAAAACATCATACCAAGTTGTACTTGGAATGACACCTTGGTGTAATGGTACACATAAAAATCATAACAATTTAAAACCAACATATGCATATCCACGATTTGATCAAAATGTCAAACAATTGAATCAAAGATTTTATAAATTAAAATCCCATTAACATTAGTCGAATGCTAATTAGGTGGTGGTTTGATACACATGTAACCAAGTTGTGCTCGAGGCCAAGGGGTTATACCATGAAAACAACGATGCTCATAACAAAATAAGACAAATCGATAATAAACCAAATGAACATTAACCCTTTGATGAAATCAAACATGAATTCCATATCTGAGTTTTCATACTTACAGTTATGAAAACGAAATCGAAAAGCAGGTACGTAGAAAGTGATGGATAATGGTGTCGTTTAATGAGAAAGGTTGC
This sequence comes from Picea abies, assembly GCA_900067695.1. Classification (NCBI taxonomy): domain Eukaryota; kingdom Viridiplantae; phylum Streptophyta; class Pinopsida; order Pinales; family Pinaceae; genus Picea; species Picea abies. The sequence continues at coordinate 11,182 of CBVK0101377074.1, read as the reverse complement.
GATGAGTAATGAGACTTTAAAAACCCTATGTAGGCAGCTTGTAAAAATAGAGATTAATATGGCTACCAACAGGTTCATTGGGTAATACTTCTCTAGGAAATAGGTTGATATGATGCTTTAATTGACAATGGACTAGAATTCTAGAGGGTTTTTAAAATACATTTATGTATTTCTTCAAAAACATTTATGACTATTTTTGTTGCAAAAGTTGTATGATGGATGAAGCTTGTACAAGGAAAATAGTATTGTGGATGACAATTTGTTAGCTAATAAAAAAAATGAGTTTTTTTGTATGACTATTCAATTTACAACATTGTTTTTCAGAAATTAAAGAGATCCATATTATGCTTTACTTCAAGAATGTGAAAAAAAGTTCTCTTTGATGTCGAGGAAAATGCTTTGAAGGTGTGATTTATAGATTTAGTGCCTTTTTCATAGCTATGGCTGTGATAGCATCACATCACATATCTCCATAGGTGCAACATCACATGTTACTTCATCCTTCTAAAGATATATCTTATGTTTTACCGTGGGAATGTGAAAAAGCTTCTCTTTGGTGTTCATGGTGAAGCACCAAGGGAAAAATATATAGATTCTATGTATTTGCCATATGTATCATTGTGCTATCATCGCATCACATATCTCCATATGTGCAACAAATATTGTCACCATTTGTCCTTACAAGGATAGATAATGTATTCAAAGTGCATTGGTGGGTGACATATAGTTCCTTCCCTAAATTGAGCCATTTGATTTTGTAGGGCTATGGGTAGACTTGGGTAGCTAATTTTGGGCCAAACAATGATTTAAGAGATCATATTCCTTTGAACCCCATTTACAATGATAAAATGAAGAGGGTTTTTTTGAACACACATTCGACTATGAAAGATATTGTATTTCTCTATCCCCAATTCAATTTTGCATGATTAGGGAGCCTAGTCTATGTGCATTAGGATAAAAATAAAGCTAGAGGATTCAAGTGTAAATAAGGAAAAATATTTTTCCTTTTCAATATATTGTAAAGAAGGATAAAACAATTGTGCTAAAAGAGTCTACACGAATCAACATTTCGACTTGTCATGGTTGGAAGTCTTTTGAGTGTTGCACCACATACCAATTTTCTTATATTTCCTTTATTAACAAATTACTTTTTTATTTTTGTAGTGTTATCTACGAAACAATGAGATTGGATCTTCTTTCACTATCTATCATAATTGATGGTGTTGATGTACTCACTAGAAGCACTAGAGTTGGTTTAGTTTATTCTTCAATCCTCCTCATTAATATTTGTGCATCCCCAAGTGTGTTAATAGTCAAGGACTCTAGCATCTAAATCATTGTATTGGCTCAAATAATTTTGATACTTGAGAAATAGATTCCATTATTCTTCTCTAATGTCTAGATGATCCATGAGAGTATAGAACTTGTTTGCGTAGTTGTCAACATAATGATCAGGATGTTGGCACTATTTTTGCAACTTCATGCATTGGTCTTCCTAACATCTCAATATTTTTTTGTGCATTGATTATAGAAAGGTTGGAGTAGTCCAGAAGGTTGTGCATGTTTGATTATGTACATATCTACAAATGAAATCATGGATTAAGTCTTTTGGATAAAAATTGCTCACTTGGCTCTTAGTAAACACCATGGTAGGAAATTTAGTGCTATTTTTAGGCCTAGTTTTTTAATTTTTGCATCTCTCAAAAAATAAAAATAGATACAATAGTATGTTAATTATGTCATAGACCTTCAACTTACCCCGGACCTGATGCCATTAGACATAGACTCAATCCTAAGGCCAACTAAGTATAAAAAACCGAACACGTTAATTAATCTAGGAGTCAAGAATGAAAACAAACCTTGTCACAAAGAAGCGCTAGTCGGTGATGGAATCCAACATCACAGGATCAATGTGTGAAGGGGATGAGTTTTGGTTGTTGGTAAAGTTACGTTGACAACCTGCTTAATGAACTAACTACCTGATGCAAGTTACCTCACCGAGAAGTGGGAAAACCTCCAAGGATTTCGAGTGAGTCTATACAACGTCGATCCCAGGTACAACACCACCTTCCATGTGTTGTCACCTTGGGTAGGAAGTCTAAAATATTATGGCCTCTATGGTACCACATACTATACCAAATCAGAGGGGGGACAATCAACATTCAACACCAAGACCAACAAAGAAGGGTTGATTACTATGTTGGCCCTAATGCGACCTCGTGCTTGACTCTTGTGTTTTAAGGGATTCCCAAATTCAGTGATATAACAACTGTATTTCACTCCCTAACTCAAATATTTATGTTTGTTTATCATATTTGGAAATTTATTCTCACAATCCTATTCCAAAGCTCTACACCTAAGTTAAAATGGGTTTGAAGAGCCCTAGAAAATTTTCTAGATAAATTTTAATTAGCGCTTGATTTTAGGTTGTTGTTACTCAAAGGAGTAGTCATGAAACTGATAGAGTTTTGACTCAACTCTTTAACCATGCAAGAGGAAAATGAAATGCTAGAATTTCAACTTCGATGAAAACTAGCTATGGGAAGGATCAAGAAGTTTCAAGCAAAGAAATAATTTCTTGATTGATTACTAAGTGGATCAATTGACAACACTGTGAGATGTCAATGAAAATAATTCACAAGAACTTAAACTTTATAAAGTGTAACATAAGGTGGAAAATCAAAGGTGGTCACTGACATTATTGTTGTCTAGTTAGAGTATCATCCAAAATCCAACAAAAACTTCAACTCATTGTTGGGAAAGGTGTAGAAGCATATGGGAAGCTTCATCCAAAATCTAGAAAAAACAATCAACCATTCACTTCCATTAACATATGGGAAATCCTTGGTACATCTTTCACCTATTTGTGGAAAGGATGATATCCAAGAATATTCAGAAATCAAGTAAAGGATTCTCTCTTCCATTTTATTTTACATAACACTAAGTTTTTCATTTTAACAAGAAACTAGATATATGTTATGGGACTTCTATGTATAGTGTGTAGGATAGGATCTTATTGTATATACTACTTTGGTGGTTCAAATGAGACAATACGGTTAAGTGCTATCATTTTAGTGTTATCATTAGTGGCCTTATAGGTTCTATAACAAATTGAGACACGATTATTTAGGTTAACATTAAATACAATGAAATTTCTATACAAAAACCCAATTCAAATCCAACCATATCATCCCCTAAATTGAAAACCCAATTCAAATCCAGCCATTGGGAGTGCCCTACAACCCATTTAGACTTCTGGAAGAAACATACCAATTTTTTTTCCATTTTTGGTGATCCCCTAAGCGTCTTTGTCTCTTCTAAGGGTTGTCAGGTCTCCTTTGTTTCTTGTGCTACGATGTAGGGCCTCCTTGACTCCTTTTTGGGTTGGACTGTCACAATTCACATGGGTAAATTATCGGGGATTCTCTCCTCCCTGTCGAGATCTAATATGGTCTCCACTATGGGGGTTCTCTCCTCCCTTTCAAGCTTCAATTTGGTCTCCATTTTGGGGGTTATCTCCTCCCTGTCGGCTCCAATATGGTCTCCACTATGGGGGTTCTCTCCTCCATGTCCAACTCCAATATGGTATCCACTGCAGGATCCAATATGGTCTCCACTACGGGGGTTCTCTTCTCCATGTCGGGCTCCAATATGGTCTCCACTATGAGCTCCAATGTGGTCTCCATTGCACTAGTTATCTCCTCTATGTTGGGCTCCAATATGGTATCCACTGCATCAGGGGTTCTCTCCTCCCTCTAGGGCTCCAATATGGTATCCACACACATATATATGAAATGTAAGTTATTTCAGGCTGCAATATGGTCTCCACTACCCCAGGGGTTCTCTCCTTCCTCTCATGAGGCTCAAATATGGTCTCCATGCGCACAGATTTGAAATGTTAGTTTTTACTTGGGTTTTGGTTTATTATGTATAATTAGTATAAATTTAAATGATATAATATATATATGTGTGTGTGTGTGTCCCATAACATATGTAACCACTAAATCCTATAAACCATGTCACCCCTAACACCTATAACCTTTATTGTTTAAGACTATAACCCTTAGCATGTATCTTTATACCCTACTCCTATTCTCTATTAACTGTAATTGTAATCTCGTATAGTAACTAATAACTCCTAATATTTATAACCTATATGAGCATAACTCTTATAATTCCTACTCCTTAACCCCTATAATATTTAACTCCTAAATATTTTAATGACCATAACTAATACATAATAACACTTACCATTATAACTCATAACAATTAATGATTTAGTATAAATCTCTAATACCTAATCATTTAACCCTTTTACCTTGAACCATTATAACCCTTAAGAAATATAGAATTAGTAGCCTACAAAAAAAGAATCAACCATTATAATTGTTAATGTTTATAAATATTAACCTTAGTACATATAGCCTTTAACATCTAGCCCAAATAACTAATAGTTCCTAACCCCTATAACCCTCAAACTTCAACCACTAATCATAATAACCCCTTTCTTGTATAACCCAAAATCCCAAAATTGTACAACCATTAACCCTATAACCACTTTATTAAAATCAATATAAATGTTAGATCCTAATCATTTTAATCATTATAATATCTAAACCTTATATCCATTATCATCCCTAAGCACTAACATTTGTAACCCTGTATCCCATATTTCTCGTCCCTTAGCCTGAATAACACCTAGGACATATAACCACTAATCACTATAACACTTACCTCATTAACCCAATAATCCTTAAAAACTTGGATCCTCAATATATAGTCCTTTATAAACCTTATAATATCTAAAAAATTTAATCCATATCACCCCTTACCCATAAACCATGATCCTCCAACTCTTCATTGAGATGATTGATATTTTTTCTCATCCAACTGCGAAAAGTCTGCCCCAAAAAGACTACTAGGTGTTTCTTTATTGGCTTGCTGCTCTTTTTTGTAAAATAAGAAGTATATAGATGGTCAAGACAATGACGATGACGACAATGATGATGACAACGATTATGGTGATGATAATGATTATGATCAGGCTGATGATAATGATGATGGTGATGATGATATGACAATGATGACGATGGAAATGATGAAAACAACGATTATGGTGATGACAATGATGATGAAGATGATGATCATAATGATGATGAAAATGATAATGATGAAAATCATGACAATGGAAATGATGACAACGACAATGATGACAATTACAACGATTATGGTGATGACAATGAAGATGACAATGATGATCATAATGATGATGACGATGATGATGATGATGGATACGACGAAGACAACGATGACGATGATGATGACAATGATTATGGTGATGACAATGATGATGACGATGATGATTATAATCATTATGATGATGATGATGATGACAATGATGATGATGGCGATGACGACGACGTCGATGATGATGATGACAATGATTATGGTGACAACAATGATGATGATGATGAAAATGATGATGATGATGATGATGCGATGATGATTATGATGGTGATGATGATGATGATGGTGATGATGATGATGATGATAATGATGATGAAAATGTTGATTATGATGAATATGACAATGACAACAACAATGAAGATAATGTTGATTATGGTGACAATGACAATGACGACGATGACAAATACATTAGTCCTTTATAGTCCCTTTATGATTCCATCTACATTACTTTTGTCCTCAGCTATATCATCCTTTGAGTGTTAGTAAATACACATCCTATGTTGTTCCACCATTCACAATGGCTATGGATAATATAAAAGCCATCCTAATTAACCAAAACCAAAAATAAAATATGTGAAATGGATATACAAGCCAAATAAATTTCTACCATATATAGTGGTCAAGGACTAGGCCAAACCAATAGAAGAGAAAGGTAATAAAAAGGTCGATAAGGAGGATGTGGTTATTGGTATGAAAAAAAAATGATCTAGATCAATCAACAGTTAATATTAGCTCCATATTTATTGGACAACGATGATGATTATGACAAAGAATATGGTGATGACAATGACGATGACGGTGATGATGATAATGACGATGACGACAATGATGATGACAACGATGACGATTTCGATGACGAAGACAACGACGACGGTGATGATGATGAAAATGATTATGGTGGTGACAATGGAGATGACGATGATGATGATGATGATGACAATGATTACGATGATGATGACGATGATGACGATGGTGATGACGACGACATCTATGATGATGATGACAATGATTATGGTGATAACAATGATGATGATGATGAAAACGATGATGATGATGATGATGATGATGACGATGACGACGACGACGATGATGATGATGATGATGACGATGATGATAATGATGATGAAAATGATGATTATGATGAAGATGATAACAACGATGAAGATAATGTTGATTATGGTGACAATGACAATGACGACGATGACAAATATAATAGTCCCTTTATGAGTCCATCTACATTGATTTTTTCTTCAGTTATATCATCCACATTGAGTGTTAGTACATACACATCCTATTTTTCTCCACCATTAACAATGGCTAGGGATCATATAAAAACCATCATAATTAACCAAAATCCAAAATAAAATAAAACCAAAAATACAATATGTGAAATGGATATATGAGCCAAATAAATTTATACCATATATAGTGGTGAAGGACTAGGCCAAACCAATAGAAGAGAAATGTAATAAAAAGGTTGATGAGGACTCAAGAGGATGTGGTTATTGGTTTGACAAACCATTGATCTAGATCGACTAGCAGTTAATATTAGTTAGAGATTTATTTGATGACGATGATGATGATGACAACGACTATGATGATGACAATGATGATGATGATGATGATGATGATGATGATGATGATGATGATGATGATGATGACGATGATGAAGATGATGATGACAATGATGATGATGACCACAATGATGATGATGATGAAAATGATGATGGAAATGATGATGATAATGATGATGATGATGATGATGATGATGATGATGACAATGGCAATGACGTCGATGATAATGATGACAACGATTATGTTGATGACAATGGTGATGATGATGAAAATGATGATGATGATGAAAATGATGCAATGATGATGATGATGATGATGATGATGATGATAATGAAAATGATGATTACGATGAAGACGACAACAAATACGAGGACGACAACAATGATGAAGATAATTTTGATTATGGTGACAATGACAATGACGACAATGACAAATACACTAGTCCTTTATAGTCCCTTTATGAGTCCATCTACATTTTTTTTCCTCAGCTATATCATCCTCATTTAGTGTTAGTACATACACATCCTATGTTATTCCACTATTCACAATTGCTAGGGATCATATAAAAACCATCCTAATTAACCAAAATAAAAAATAAAATAAAACCAAAAATACAATATGTGAAATGGATATACGAGCCAAATACATTTCTACCATATATAGTGGTCAAGTACTAGGCCAAACCAATAGAATAAAAAGGTAATAAAAAGGTTGATGAGGAGAATGTGGTTATTCGTATGAAAAAACAATCATCTAGATCAATCATAAGTTAATATCAGTTCCATATTTATTGGACGACCATGATGATGACAACGATTATGGTGATGATGATGATGATGATGATGACAGCGATGATGATGATGGTGATGATGACGACGATGATGATGAGACTGATTATGGTGATGACAATGATAATGACAACGATGATGATAATGATGATGACACTGATGACAATGGCAATGACGACGACGTCGATGATGATGATGATGAAAACAATTATGGTGATGACAATGATGATGAAAATGATGATGATGATGATGATGATGATGATGATGATGATGATGATGATGATGATGATGATGATGATGCAATGATGATGATGATCACCATCATCATCATCATCATCATGAAAATGATGATTACGATGAAGAAGAAAATGATGATGACGATGACAAATACACTAGTCCTTTATAGTCTCTTTATGAGTCCATATACATTTATTTTTTCCTCAGCTATATCATCCTCGTTGAGTTTTAGTACATAAACATTCTATGTTGTTCCACCATTCAAAATGGCTAGGGATCATATAAAAACCATTCTAATTAACCAAAATCCAAAATAAATAAAACCAAATATACAATATGTGAAATGGATATATGAGCCAAATAAATTTATACCATATATGGTGGTCAAGGAAAAGTCCAAACCAGTAGAAAAGAAAGGTAATAAAAAGGTCAATGAGGAGGATGTGGTTATTGGTATGAAAAACCAGTGATATAGATCATCCAACAGTTAATATTAGTTCCATATTTATTGGATGACCATGATGATGACAATGATGGTGATGGAGACAATGATGATGATGATGACAATGATTATGGTGATGAAAATGACAATGATGATGATGATGATGATGATGAAAAGTTTAATCCATATTTTAGGGTATGAAATGTTCTATCACTTAATATTTGTGGTAGAGCACCTGACAGTTGTGAAAAGATCTTATCATTTTCATATTTTTCGGAAGATAAGATCTTATTTTCAGGAATATTTTTATAGTGTTTATTAAAAAATGAATGAAAAGAGGGATTTTCCACACATCTATGAATATCGTTAAGGAATGAAAATAGTATATCCATGTCAAATTTTAGTGCATAAAAAAATAGTTTGTGAAAATTTCAACGTTGGCCCTAATATTCATGATAGGTCACTGACCTTTCCCATGATGATGGGTATATTTTTGGGAGTTACATGCATGACATTAATCCGAGAAATCTCAAATGATGTTCAAGAAATGACAAACATGTTCATCGAAATTTGTTGATGCAATACTATGACAACAATGATGACATTTACAATCATGATGTTGTAAAGATGAATGATCTTCTCTTGGTTTCGAGAATAATTTATCCTCTACTGAAAAACGCCAACCACATGAAGGTGGAAGCTCATGTGGACCCTCCTCTCCCCGTCACGTCACTCTCAATTCCCCAATACCCAATCTATAAAATAGAAAATAATCAAAAGAAACATAGTAAGATTCATGCATAGAAACTATCAAAACAAAAATTAATGAAGGTAAATGAAATTATGTGTTTGTAAATGGTATTTTTAGTTTACCACGTACTCTAGTATATTGGATACTATTTTAAGGTTTCACATAATAATTAAACAACATGTAACATAGGATATAAAAATGTCACATAAAATTTAAAAACATGTATTTAACCCATGACATAAGTAAATTATTTTAAGAGAATAATTCATACAAATTAAAATATATAGTCACATACCTTATCCAACTCAACATTTGTATCATCCTTATTCTATATATTCTTCTTCACCAAACTCGACATTTGTATCATCCTTATTCTATATATTCTTCTTCACCAAACTCGACATTTGTATCATCATATGGTTAATAAATGGTGTTGAAAGGATTGGCAATATCATCGTCGTCACCAATGTCATTTTCGAGCATATTTTCATTGACATCATCATCAAGAACTGCATTGTCTCCTATGTCTGGATCATGATCTTCTTCGTCTTTCGACCCTGCATGATCTTTTGGCTCTGTCTGATCTAGTGAATCATCTTATTCTTCAATATCATCTTCTTCCTGTACATGAGTATACGTAACTAGCCTTCCTCTTGGATCATATCTAACAACAAATGACCAATCCCTCTCACCTAGAACATTTGCGTAAAAGACTTGTTCACATTGGCTTGGAAAAACATAGTGATCATGTCCTCTTTCAAACACCATTGTTTTAATCATTTGAAATCTGTTGGAATGTTGAATAACATTTATTTCCTCATCGCATTCATGCATTATTAACCTATACCATTTGAAGTTGAACATAACTAATTTGAATGAATTAAAGTCACACTTAAGTATATCATTCAAATACCCACAGTATCTATTTTCATATTCTCAGGGATGTTTATCAATCCTAGAGGAAACATTAGTGACCTAGAATACTACAGTTATCCCACTATCAGAAGTTTTCCTGGTTTCATCTAACTTTTTGATGAAAAATTTACGACCATTGCACCACACAACCTTATGGTTTTTCAACTGCAATATGCCAGATATGTAAAAGATGCATTGTTAATTAATAAATTAACATATTTATATAACTTGGAAAGTATCTGAAAAATACAATACACATGTAGTCACATTAATATAATATAAAATAGACGAATAAAATGGGTGAATTTTCTTTCCTTTCCATCTTTCAAACCATATGCTAAATCAATTTCCTTTTGTATAACATTGGCATATTTGTTACGACGAGCTTCTCTAACCAATTCAGATAGTCATTGCCATGATAGCCTACCGCCATGATTTTGTTTACATCTTTCAATCCATACATTCATCTAGTCAAGATTGTTTGCAATGTATAAATGCAGTGCATCCCAATCTTGAGAAACTGAATCAAAAAATCATAATTCACCAATATTAAATATTAGTTATAACCATGGTAAATATTAATAATTGATGAAATAATAGTTATTAATATATTAATGAGTATGATCATATACACAATAAATGAAAATTTATATGTATTAATATAAATCTCCACAATTATTAATATATTACCTCTCATTTTTTTCATTCTACCTTTCCCCAACTGGTGCTCCTGATCTTCAAATTTTTTAATGGAGTTCACATCCCAAATGCCTTCCACTGCATGCATAGTTGGTGCTTCTAATTTAGGAAGATACTGACTAATATACACCATGGATTGATATACCATATATCCCTCCACCATAGAACCCCCAGGATGTGCTCTTTGTCTAACCAAAGCCTTCAATGTTTTCAAGTGCCTCTCCACCATCCACATTGACCTTGTGTATACAGGTCCACATATTTCAATCTCCTCAACTTGGTGTATGAGGTAGTGTTCTTGTGCACTGAACTTTTTTGGAGGTATATACTTTTTCATTTCACATATTAGCCGAGGAATTTCTCTCTTCCAATACTTTATATCATCTTGATGGATTTATTTCAATGACAACCATCTACATGAGATCATGACACAACAAAATAACATGTGTTCAACATAACATGATATATATTACATTACAAGTAAAAAACATGTCATTAAGTACAAAAACAATGTTAAGCCCTAATATT